>JAJIRX010000499.1:0-120652 GCA_023853785.1 Psilocybe azurescens | reverse complement strand
TTGAAGACAAAGAACATGTTTGCGATGGCTATCAAAGCTGTGAGTGATGTTTACTTATGCGAACTACCTCCATACTTACGAAAGCCTTCGTGCAGGTGTTCGTCCCACTTGGCTGCGACCAACTTCCATGGTTTTGTTCCAAGCGTCTCCGCAAAGGTGAGGTCTGGATCTTCTTCAAACTTTGTTTCATAACTAACACCAGGTTTTAGATTGAGTCAACGAAACAGAGTATATGAATAGGTACATGCTTCATCGTATAGATTTTTCCACCTTGTTGAGGATTAGGACCACCGGCGAACACACAGAAGGCCCAGCCGGTCTCTTCCTCAAGAGTCTTGAAGTATGCGAGCAAGGTCTTCCCAACACGGTCGACACCGCTAAACCAAGGAAGGTCAGCATTGGATAGTTTCAGGGAACAGAGCGCTTACTGTTGGTATTTTTGTACACGCTCGCTCTCTGTCTGGGGCTTATCTGCGTGATCCACGAAGCTCTTCCTGTACGTCTCTACCTCGTCCTTGATGTCCTGGCTCTCTTTATTATATTCTCTTCGCACACCTCGGTCTGTATTTGGATTCTCAATCTCCCTTTTCTCCGTCCTTCAGGCTTTGAAGATGATTACTGTACTCTGCGTCGACCAGTTCCTTCAGCTTGCTCTCGTAGTATAGCTTCTGGTATGCTTGCCAAGGAGCAGGCATCTTGGTCGCTTTCTTAACTGGAATGATGCCCTCCTTCGATGCCAGAGTAGAAGGCCGTGTATTATTGTGAAACCACTGAAAAAGACGCTGCATTTGACGGTGAGTTGCCATTCGTGATGTATATCAATCCCATTTCACTTACCTTTTCCATAACCTTTCGTTTCCCTCGTTTTGCGGCCTCTTCGCTTCCTGAAGCTGCTATTTCATCTGCTGTTGGCTGGGGGATATGGAAAGTAGCTGCCCAGTCCTCGTATACTTTGGTATAAAAAGCACTTGTTTTCTGAGTCTGCTGGGCCTCTTGAAAAGCAGGAACTCGCTCTTTGAGCCAAATGAACTCAGAATATGTAGTCCACTTTTGACGAGTCATTTTTCCTGGGTTAAGAAAACGAGAAGAACAATGTGGCGCAAACTCTCTTGCTGTGTGACAAATTTGTGGCAACGTATAAATTGTCGAGGCCAAACAAAAACTTCTGACGTGTCTTTCATTTCAGGCATCAACTTGAACTTTAGACGACCCCAGCAAATGCAACTTACTGAGACGATTAAAGGTAAAGTTTATTGTTCCTTTGACTTATATCCATGCCCGATTTATTCTTCTTCAGACTCTCTCGACATTGGTAACGACAAGGGCCACTCCCGCCGGTTCCTCTCCGTACTAAACCAGTGCTAACGACCACCGCTCTCGCTCCTCTCGTGCTCCCAAACGTTAAGAAAGTCGAACCTGCTTCTGAAGACAATGAATCACTGTCAGATGACGAGTATTGGTCGGCCGAGGAACAACCTGTGACTGAGGTAATTTCCATTTACTCAAGTTCGAAGTGATGTAGAACTGAACATCGTTATAGTCTATTTCCCTGTCACCCCCTTTCACTCAAGCTCGTGTTGAATCCGCAAATGACAGAAACGACTCTGATCAGGAAGACGGAAATGACTCTGATCAGGAATACTGGTCGCACATTCCATCGTTCGACTTCAACGACGAGACATTCAACACTGTGTATTCGTCTGCTTGTTATAACGGCGCCAGGTCTTCGAGCGAGACGCCTAGCAGAACAACCTCTGGACTGTCAGCTCCTGGACCATCGACTTTGTTCCATAACGGTACATCTCAATCACTGGCTGCGCACCCACTCACACCATCCCGCACAAAGAAGTACTACACCGTTACCAAGGGATGTGCCGTTGGAGTCTTTGACAACTGGTAAGTCTATCTCTTTTCGTTCTTTTTATCAAGAAAGTTGTTATATTGGTATTTAGGAACATCACGAAGGCAGCTGTGGATGGCGTGAACGGAACTTATCAGGGATTCAATACACTGGAAGAGGCTTGGGAAATCTACAACCAATGTCGCGAACTTGGCTATCTTGAGATCATTTAGTAATTACTTTCTTCATTTGTGACTGGCGTAGATAAAGAATTAGGTAGCCGTCGCTTTAGGTTTTTCATTCGTACTGAGAATACACCATATTTGATCCACTAAAATCCTCATACTGAGCTGATAAGCAATTGTTCGAGTTAAAAGGACTTGAATTCGAAGTCTAAAGTCAACTGACATATAGCTAAGTTGAATGGCCCTCAAGGCAGAAAGGCCATGCTCAATAAGCGTAGCTCAAGTATTGCTTCGTTTAAGATTCAAGATTAGTATTAGGACTCTTGTCCCAATATTTCCGAAACACCAGAATAAAGTGTCATTCGTGATAAGAACAAGATATTGCAGGTCAGTTGTAGTTGACGATCTCAGTACGATTAGAATCAATCTGGATTCTCAGATACTCTTAGTTCATCATACATGAAGGCAATGAAAACCTCCAAAACGATTGCTCGCATTCGAGAATAGAGTGTTGTCCAGCTAGTTACATTTGAACACAGATCTATAGCTCATTCTAACGAAGGAAGTCGCTATCGTAGTAATTGTCAAACTAGAGGTTGTTCAACCTGAGGGTGCACAGAGGATTAGTCGCTTCACAAAAGCTCTTGACAGGGCCAGTGTCCTACAATAAAATATTTGTAAACGATTTCTTCCTCCATTTCTGGCCCAGTCTAGGTAAATAGGACTAGTTAACACTAGCAGTAAGTAGCCTTTGGCTACTCGTTCTCCACAACACATCTTACATTCGATTCAGAGTGTTGCGTCACAACCGCCAAGTGACAAGAACTTGGATATAGCTAAGTGGTTGGTTAACAGTTCGTACCCACCAAATAATTGATAGTTTTATCGACGTGGTTGGTATCATTATTGAACATAGACTATCTCATGTCAGACATTAAGCATATTTCATCGTGGCCCATTGCATCTCCCCATCTCTTCCCATTCGGTATGCAACCCCAATCTGCTCGCTTCCTAACTCCTTCTTCGTTGGCCTTTTCCGATTTCATTCGCCCCTCGTCGATATCGCGTTCGATCTTATTGCCATCTATTTTGCTGGTCTTGAGACGCGCTGATTAGATTACGCACGTGTGATTAATCGCTCACGTGCCTCGGCTAGTGACTTGAGCAAACCTGATACGTTTGGCTTTCATACCCTACCCTACGAAAATGAAAGCTCCTTCATTACCGTCCTCGCATCTCATTACAATGAAGATCAAACTCTCTATGAAACTGCCATGTCATTGTCCAAACGACATCGCAACGCCGGGCGATACAACCCAACTGCCGCCCAAAAATCAAAGCCTGTAACTCGGCGACGACTTGCTGAAGATTCTTCAAAACCCGCTCTGTTTACTTCTACGTTACATCTCTCGTCAAAGGGCAGGGTAGGAGTGAAGAAGTTAAGGTTGGACGACAAAAACCTGCACAATCCACCTCTGAACCGCCCAACACCGTTCAAATACCTGTACCTGATGTTGCGATGAGCGATGAACCGCCAGGACCACCAGACTTGGTTCCTGATATGTCTCTGAGTGGCGAAGATTCGACGGATATTCCTGCTAAGCCGGTGAAGGCAAAACGGAAGAAAAGGGATAACACGAACTCGGTGAGTTTTGAGTCCTTTTATCATATTTTTCTAATATCGCACTTAGTCGAAACTCAGTGACTGGCTTCACTTGAGAGACAGCTACCTACTCGAGATCCTTCAGCGGATATGGCCTCGGAGACTATTCCGAAATCACGGAGTGTGCTTCTTGCCACTTGGCTGACGGGAAATTCCGCTGCATGGACGACTGCTTTCCTCGCTCTCCCAGCTCCGATGTGCCAAATGTTTTATTGAGGTTCACAAAGAGAATCCGTTGCATCGGGTAGAGGTACGTATTTATATGTCGAACATTTTATCATTGGTTTTCATTCTTTTAGGAATGGAATGGCGCGTTTTTCGAGAAACGGCAGCTCAGCAACCTTGGTCTAAGCATCCAGCTGGGTCATGGTGGTCGCCCTTGCCCCTGCCCTCTTCCTGGACCATCCGATTTCGTTGTTTTTCACACTAATGGAGTTCATCGTGTCGACATCAATTACTGCGATTGCTCTGCATCGCATAGTTCAACCACACACCCCGTATACAACTCCTACGGATGGCTTGGTTTCCGGCCACGTTCGACCGGCCGAAGACCGCCTTTACTTTCAATCTCCTCAAACTCTTCCACAAGGTCACTTTGCAAGGAAAGACGACGCTCTATGACTTCTACCATTCCATATTACAAGTAACGGATGGTCTTCTCTTGGAAAAAGTTGCTGTGTGTACTTAGGTACCACGTTGGAATTGCTTTGGCTGACCATACCTTTTCCAGGACCGTTATTCTGAATTTCACCGTGTCTTTCGGACTTGGCGTCATTTAGACTCACTGAAGCACGCCGGTCGTGGACACGATCCTTCTGGTTCTGCAGGAACATCGGAAGGAGAACTTGTGGTTGAATGTCCTGCTTGTCCACACCCTGGGAAGAACTTACCAGAAGACTGGGAAGATGCGCCGCCCTGATGATCGGTAAGTCCTGATTTGCTTTGACATCTTGACTTATTAACGTGGATGGGATCAGTTTTCTGTATACGTTCTTCCTCGCTATGGATGCGAACTTCAAATTAAAGTTGAAAGACCGTGGCCTCAAGGATATCGAACTAGCTCCAGGATGGGGTGTTTATGTCGAAACTTCGCGATATGATAAGCATGTTGAACTTCATGTGGATGAACCGGAGGTAAATTTCTTGTACACGTCCCCATGCGTATGCTTATATTATGTTCAGATAAACACCTGTGATTCTGATCACAATGCCGTTCGCGCGGGCCAATACCTCTGTTCCAGGATACACAGTTAATGGTGTCGCGCTGTGCCTTTGCTCGAGGCACCAGGTAATACGAGGCACAGGCGCCGTGGACTTGGGAAAGGGAGAAAAGTAAGTAAATTGATTATGTTATTGCGAACGATTGTTAAAGAGATTGAACAAGTTCTGTAGCATGGACTACATGGTCTTATCTGCCCTTCGAGGCATTCGTGTTCTTCGGTTGGTTATTTGCTACGATATTGGATGTACATGGTGTAAAAAGCTGGCGGAGAGAATGGAGACGTATCCAGATGATCTGGTACTTCCCGAAGATATCGAGCTAGAAATCGGGGTTCCCAGCTGGCATGTCAAAACCCATGGGCCGTTCTGTATAGAGAACTATTCTTTGAACTATTTACCCAGCGTTGGTCGGACTTGCGGGAGGATACGAAACCCACCTGGTCGCAGACAAACACTCTTGCCCCTAGTACCCGTGAGATGGGATCTGGAGCACGAAAGGAGACATTAAACGACCAGTGGAACGGGTGGAACCTACGCAGGTTGTGGGCTTTCAAGCGAAGTTAATTTACCGATGTGTATCTGTTCTGACAATGTCTACAGGGGTTCTCTTTCTGAAACGGTTCAAGGATGCTTGTATTATGCGAAAAAAGCATGCAGAAGCATTCGAAACATTCACGAAAACGTTCAAAGCCAGTACCATTACATCGTGGACTAAGCTGGTAAACAATTGGATCAAAGATCGTACGCAACCAAGCCCGTATAAAGAACCAAAGAGCTGTATGTCTTGTGTCATTAAAATAAACGTTAGTCGGTGCTTACTTATTATTCTAGCGACAACCTTGCAGGACGTTCGCCTCGAGCTTGCAAAGGAAGATGCAGACGATTTATCGAGTGGTATAATCCCTGCTCATAAAACGAGCTTGACCGAGTTTTTAACAAGGGGTCTTGAGCTCGAAGAGGAGCAGTATGTAAATTCTTATTATTTTCGGGGTTAATTGGAACTAACCTTCATAAATGTTAGACGGACGTTCAAGTACGATGTGGGTCAAACAAAAGGGAAACTCTCGGCCGAAGCAGTCAAGCGGATTTACAGGAAAAGCGGAACACTCTGACCAACAAGATTCAACGATGGAGGGAAGTTCAGTTGGCCTATATGCCGGCTGTTGCCCCATTACTACTTCAAAGATCGTCAGCAGCGCCCTGTTGTCAGTGGGGATACTTCAGGACATGAACTTGCCGAGCAGATACCGCTCTTTTTTTCCCTCGTCTCTACCCATCCCGTTCACGAGACACGCTCAAGGCCATTGCTGGCAAGGAGCTTCAATTGAGGAAGGCCCAGGCAGAGGAAGCTGTAGCTGATATCTGTCGTGGTCGACGTATGCTCTCCGGTCTTGATCAGTTCAAGAAACTCAACATATGCGGTGCTGGCAATAAGCCAAATACTGCATGCGGGGCCTGTATAACCGGCTACAACGGCGAATCCAACGTCGCGGCTAATAAATATCGAGCCGCTAGAGAGTCAGTACTGCATCTCGAACCTGATGGAATGTGGGGCGACCAATTTAAGAAGTTAGACCCAACCGACATCCGTGGACCGGGAAGCAACTTGATGACCCACTGTCTGATGTACAGAATGGTCGGTACAAGCAATCGTGGATCTGGTTCGTGAATCGTTCAGAGGGAAGAGATAACACTGAGGAGGAATTTGATGAGACAATGCGCGTAGAATGGGCGAAGATGCGTGCCCAACGTGATCGCTGGGATGAAGAATACAGGTTGGTTGAAGAAGAGATGAGGCGGACTGTAGTGTATCTAGAGTGGAAAGCAATGTGGTGGCGTGGTCAACATGGCCGGCGGAAGGACATAGATAGTATTACACAGATCGGACTCAAAGCATATGCTGAGTACCAGGGCGCAGTTGACGGAGCTCCTGGCAGGGAGCTGTGTTGGAAAATGGGCGCCTGCACTTTCAGCAGCAGGGATAAAGGCGGAGTGGGTTGCAAAGTACGTAGTGGAGGTACAGTCAACTGTTTCAAATGCTGAAGGTGCTGAGCGAGAGGAGGAAGAAGATGAAGAAGAGGGGGAACAGTGGAACAATTCCGAGGGGAGAAGCTGAGGTAGATGAGGATATGATTGACATCTACGATTTTGATGATTAGATGGAATAATATAAAGATTATCTAACATAAAGTAATGATAAGGAGTGTAAAATAAGGGTTCAAGGGAGGGAATGATATCCAAATCTGCTACGATAATGGATATCATATCCCTGAAGGTTTTGAAAGAACTGAGCCACAAAAATAATGAAATGCATCAAAAGGAAATGAAATACTGGTATAATGAAAGAAATGACAACCAGCTGGTATTGACAGGGGCCAGAAGCTAGAGTAATGAAATATGAAAAAGGGAATGAGATCCCTGGCTGTATTGAGGATAATGAATTCCATGGGTAATGATATATAGAAAGGAGAAATGAGATACCTGGTTGTATTGAGGATAATGAAATTCCAGGGATAATGAAATATAGGAAAGGGAAATGAGATACCTATTTATATTGAGAATAATGAATTCCAGGGATAATGAAATATAGGAAAGGGAAATGAAATACCTATTTATATTGTGGATAATGAATTCCAGGGATAATGAAATATAGGAAAGGGAAATGAAATACCTATTTATATTGTGGATAATGAATTCCAGGGATAATGAAATATAGGAAAGGGAAATGAAATACCTATCTGTATTGAGGATAATGAATTCCAGGGATAATGAAATATAGGAAAGGGAAATGAAATACCTATTTATATTAAGGATAATGAATTCCAGAGATAATGAAATATAGGAATGGGAAATGAAATACCTATTTATATTGAGGATAATGAATTCCAGGGATAATGAAATATAGGAATGGGAAATGAAATACCTATGTATATTGAGGATAATGAATTCCAGGGTTAATGAAATATAGGAAAGGGAAATGAAATACCTATCTGTATTGAGGATAATGAATTCCAGGGATAATGAAATACAGGAAAGGGAAATGAAATACCTGTTTGTATTGATAACAATGAGTTCCATGGATAATGAAATTCCTGCTGATAGCCAGGCCAGGTTTGAAAGAAATGAAAGAGCCAATATTAATGATAGCCAGGATATTTATGAATTTATGAGATATATCCTGCCCAGTTTAGTTATGAAATACCTGAGTATCAATGATATAGCTGCCCTATTGAAAACTACAGAACCAGGCTCATTATGAAATAATGAAATGCATCTCATTACCCTTAGGCCCTATTCAAATCACATCTGTGGATAGGTCCCTATAATATGAAAACGTTTGTCACTACCACTCGATTTTGGCTGTCTTCCACTCCTGTCCCTGGCTCACCAGTCCAGAGACGCCCGTCGCGCATCCGTCCGTCACCATCCAGATCGTAGGTGCGTCCGTGTCATACGTTAGGGGAACCCGATGATGATTCCGAGCCCAATCCACCATAGACTTAACATCGCCGAACGCCCCTCTGTTCCGTGAACGTCCAACGAAATGGGACTGTGTCACCAGTAAGCGCGGTCAAGACACCCATAGGCACCTGAACGCCAGGTACATTGTCAGCTAGGTATCCAACCGCACCCAGAAAACCTCTCAAGAGATCGCGATTAGTAGGCACCTTCCATGCGATGACGCAGTCGACCTTGTGTTCATCCATGCGTATACCGTCATCATCAACAACGCGCCCCCAATACGCTGTAGTTCCCTCTGTAGGAAGCTTAGCTTTCCTTTACTCAGGTATAATTTTTCGCGTTTAAGGATATCAATTACAATTTTAACGTGTTTCACATGATCGTTCAGTGTGTCAGAATATATCAGAATGTCGTCAAGATAGACGTCCATGAATCGGCTGATGTATGGGGAGAATAGGTGATTCATTAGTGTCTGATAGGTAGCAGGTGCATCACAGTCACCCAGCTGAACGACCAAGCTAATCATGTTTCCATCAGGTGTGGTTACTGCGGTGCGATCGACGTGCGCGGGATCGATTCGTATCTGCTCATAGGCAGACTTGCCATCCAGCCGACGATCGAAACTTATGCTTCGCCACCCTCCTTAATATTCCCTCAATGTCTGGCAGCGGAGACATCATTTTCCGTGTGTTCTTATTGTGTTCACGCAGGTCAAACACGGTACGCAGCTCAGCAGGCTCATTATTCTTGCGGGGCTTAGGGATTAGCAGCATAGGCACAGTGTTACCAGAAGACGTTATCTTCCAACGACCCAACTTCAAATATGTGTCTCGTTTCTCAGCCCACTGGGCCCCGAACGCCCTCAGGACATCTCGACGGGCGCCAAGGGTACGTCTTATTCACATCAATGAGAGGGATAGTGTGATTGATTACTCGTGAGAGGGGGGAGCTCCGTTTTTCCCACTTCTCTACACAGTGGTGTGGCATATCGGTTTAGTTCTGCTCTAGCTTCACTAACAGCACTCGTGTCTAGGGTCACTCCATGTATCATAGGCTTGGTCTCTAATCCGGAAGCCATAGGAGCCACAGTATTGCTGCCAATCACGACCCGAGCAGGGTTCAATCCAATGCACACCGAATGTTGGTACATGAAGGGTGTACCCAGGATGAGATCGTAGTTGCTGATGTTTGCGATATCAAAGGTGCATATCAAATTTATTCCTTGATACTCAAATTTAACTTCAGTACTCGCATTTATTTTAGAACACGATCCCTGTACTGCCAACTGTAGGGTGATTGGCTCTGCCAATGTAACCTTCTTCACCTTCAGCTGGTCTGCTAACGTAGTGGACATGAAGTCACCCAGTGAGCCTGAGTCGATTAGCGCTCGAACTGGCTGCCCATTAATCAAAGTTTTCACTATTACTGGTTTAGGTAGCAGGCGGCGCTTATCCTTTAATGCGGCCACGTTACGTTGAAGTCCCACGTACGATCCACGATCTACTTGCACACCGTGTAGTTGTAAGTAATCTTTCATTTTCATGATGGTGACATTGTAATCAACATTATTGACCAGTCCTTCAGACGTAGATTGAAACAAACGATTAACTAAGGCTTTGGTTCTTGCCCACAGACCTGGTTCCTTAGCCGGCGTCCTGAAATGCCTCTTTTGTTTTTTTGCACATAACTCGATGTGACCTCAAATTGATCCATCTGATCGTCATACCACTTAACGACATTGAAGTTGTCGTTACCCAGGTAAGAATCAGGTAGTTTCGTAGTTTGGTTATTCTGAATATCTTTTATCTCAATAGTTCTGTATTTCGTGTTCGAACGGTGGACTGTGCAGCTATCATTGTAATGTGAGCTGTGCGCCTTTAATACTATATTCACAAAATCTTCTACAGGTGCTCCGATGAGTGTATTGGCTATACTACGCGTTTTGAGCCATTCCACGGTCGTTTCGCTAGGGAACGACATCTTGGCGTGCCTTGCGCACTCTTCAGCGTACCATCGGCCAACTGAGAAGAACTGGTGACGCAGCCTGTCTATGTGCAGATAGGATTCGAAGCATCTATGCTTGTCGTATATTGTGTATCTATTGTGTCTTGCCTTCTCCACTGCAAAGCGAGAGCTCGCACATACTGGGTAATCCTCTGTATCCCCTGGGTATGGTGTGTTTTTATGGAGTACGCTCAATTCTCTTTGCGAACAAATCCGCACCTTCGTGTTGATCAGATTTGTCGCATTCATCACCATCGTGAATCGCATCCTTGCTATTGGTGGGGTACGTTCCCAGCTCACAAAGTTTGGATGTTTGTTCAGTGTAATGGGTAATGTAAGCTTGGTTTTTATTCATATACCGAGTGTACCAGGAAACTAAATTGGTTCTGGGGTTCTCTAGTAATCGCTTTTTAACGACTGTAACTATTTTTAAATCCATGTCCTCTATGCAGTACAACTCTGGATTGGTATTTGTAGGGTATACAGAAAATCGTACATCATCCTCAATCACAGGGTCAGCGGTCGGATAATTGGTATGTATTCCACTCATCAATATATGTATTGAAATCTCTGTTAGAGGTTGACCGAATGGTAACCAGGTTCCTCGAGTGTGTTGAAGACCGAGAGCTCGCGCCCTCCGCTTTGCATACCACCCTCAAAGATCGAACTTGGAGTTATTCAAACGTTGTTTGGAGACGTTTATTCTGAAGTGAGTTAATCTGTCTTTGATAAGATAACTGCGACGCTTCGGATTACATTTCACCTCAAATCGTCCACCGTGCATTTCATTGTATTCGTACCAATATTGCTCGTCTCCGGGATAGGTGACTATGGTACCTAGCTGGTAAGTGATGTTCATTGCAAATGGGTCACTAATTTCATCTTGAGCACAGGCCCATGGTCTCAAAATCCAGGGAGGATCGTCCCATGAGTAACTGACTGCCCCCAGAGGCATGCTCTCCAGGACCTCTATGAAGTCGCCGGAGCTGTCCGTTTTTGCGTTGTCCTCCACCGCTGGTTCAATATTGTGAGTGGACATTCCTGGCGGCCCATTTCCTGAGTGCTTAACGCTACTTCCTTGTGGACAGTTTCTAGACATGTGTCCTTGCTTATTGCAACGGAAACATCGTCCTGATGCGAACCTCTCTGATTTCTCTTTCTCAGACAAGGTATTCATATTTTTGCGATTGTTATTACTTCTGTAATTATTGTTTTTTACTAGTACGCTGGATTGTATCTTCCTTGGGTGAAGGAGTTTCCACGAGGTTTGTTAAATGCGTTATTTCCTCTATTCTGACCATCATATCGGTTAGGTCTGTCCTCGCCGGTCTTGTCGCCGGTCATGATTGTCATGCCGCTTGCGATGGTCGCGTCTACCACGATATTTGCGCCGGTCTCGATACTCGTGTCGGTCTCAATATTCGCGTCGGTCTCTTTGGTGCACCGATTGGCTGGGACAAGAATCGCGAGGTCGGACATTCTCAGAGATTTCTACTATCTCTGCACAACGTATGACTTCATCCCAGGTAGACGAAGTCTGGATGTAGGCCTTGTCTCCACAAGCCTCGTTGGATTATTTCTGAGCTCCCTGTCCAGAATCGATTGACTAAATCGCTCTGGGTAATTGATCCAATTAAGTTGCATTGTTCTTCCAAGTAATGCACAAATTCGCTGACACGTCTATTACCCTGTGTAGCGTTTTCGAAATTTCTACGGACTTTCTGCCTGTAATCGATCGGGAAACAATAGTTGTATAGTTCATTGTAAAAGTCTGACATTTTCCATTTTTCTTCATTTATTAATACTTTCTGCAGGTAGAAGTCATAAGCTCTTTTCTCCGTGAAGTAAGCTAACGCCGGGATCCATCTTTTTCTGGCGGAGACCGCTGTCCTCCAGGTATGATTTGCTTTCTTTTACAAATCTGTGGAATGCACGGGCGTCTGTACTTCCATCATAAGGGGTAGGCTTCAGTGCTTTAGCACTTGATGACCCCTTGTTCCGGCGTTTTTGTGTTTGGAAGGCTTGGCTTTTGGCTTGTCATCTTCTGACGGCGATGACGATTCGTCGGAGCTCGACGAGCTGTCATCCGATCCATCTGGGTCACCAGAGGATGGTTCTGAACTTGATGAAGGGCTCTCAGACGATGTAGTCGCCACGCATTTCTTAGATTTGCGGGATTTTTTCCTTGTAGAAGATACTTTCTTCAGTGCCACCCCCAGGAAGGATTTGGGATCAACGTGCGCTACCGGCCCTCGCTGATAGGGGTTTTTGCGCAGTTGGCATGCGTACATGTTCGGCAGTCTGGTCAAATCTTATTGCAGGCGTTCTGGGTAGATTAGGAGCTGTAACGAGATTTAATTGTTCCTTTCGTTTAGCTTTTGCCAATTTTACAAATTCTTTTCTTTGAGTTTGAACATCTAATTCAACGTTGGAAATACTGAGATTCCCCCATTCTCGGGGGTCAATAGTTTTGCCCTTATCTTTAGAGGGTCCTTCGCCACGTGAGCTGGAGCGCTCTCGGTGGACTTTCTTATTATGTTTAGCAATTAACTTTTGCTGTTCTTGTGTTAGGGATTTCTCTGCCTTATCAATGGCAGGATCCGTAGCTACTTCTGTGCTTATTTCATTATTGCGGCGGTGGGATGACTCGCGGCTTGTTTTGCGCTTACTTTGCACCGTGGTCCATGGACCATCATCATCCGACTCTGATTCAGAGGATGTGATATTCGGGTCGCTGTGTTCATCTGACACAAAGGGATTTTCATTATTATTATGAATGTCCTCTACCAATACTTTGGGAGGTTCAGTAATAACCCTCTTCTCTACCTCTGCAGAGGGAGAAGACGGTCTCGACGCCGCCACGTCGCTGTATGAGCAGCGTGGGGTTTGGACGTTGGGCACCACCGGGCTTTTAAGCTCGGGCGAAGGTACGCGGTTTCCTCCGGGGATAACACGCGATCTTAGTTGCCTAGATGCCATAGTTAGTGATACGGACAAATAAGGTAACACGTACTAAATTTTAAATTTAGGGTTTGTTGCCAAGCGTGGTTCTTCGGGTGATCAATCCAAAGAATTCCAGACGTCGAGGCAACAGTAAATAGGAGAATGCTAGTAGCGAACTAGCAAGGTTTCGGGTTGTTTAAGAGTTGTTGTAGAAGTCAAAAATATGTGACGAAAGGTAACTCCGAGTGACTATAAGTAACACAGAGGTTGTTTCAGCACACGGTTTCTTAGAGGGAAGGGGAAAGACTGTTTTAACAACTGTATTCGCTGGGGTCTAAGCTAGTACAATAGGCCTCTTTATATACTCTATCTAATAGTCCATTGGATAGTAACAGATGCAAAGCCAAGAGTAGAATGGTAAGATAGGGAAGTGAATCAAATAAGGGTGTTGACGAGAGGGGTTGAAGTCAACACGATAAGATAAGATAATAAGAGGTAACGTGATAAGTAGGATAAGTACCGATCTGTCACAATAGTCCACGATGAGAGCGTAGCCACATATTGATGTTACACTGTAACATATGATATGATAGAAAGTACATTTACAGTGTAGCATATCATATGGGTTCAGTGGTCCCTCTGAACCAGTGAATGTTTCCCTTCCATTTTGGGCAGCCTACACTGTACCATATGATATGGTACAGTAAATCCGCCTCAATGGCTCATACCTAGGCATTTTTGTAGGCTATCCAGCATACATTCTGTGGCTCTGGGGTGTCTACAGGAAACTGGTAAAGCCTTAATTTTGCAATGAATTGACAAGCATTGGTGCACACACCATAATAAATTATAAGTGAGCAATTGGGAAAGAACCGGACTGTAAATGTGATTTAAACAAGCCCAGAATCATGCAAATCGGACAGGATTTGAGGGAGATATAATGGTTGTAATGATCCAATTTTGTGTATTTGGCCCCGGGGCAGGGCGGGAATGAGTGCCGCCCGATCCCGGTCCCGGGTGTAAAACACATGAAAAAATCTAGACAAAATTCCGATCAAAACGAGCCTAGAAACAGCCAAAACGGACACAATTTGAGTGATATATGTGGGTTGTAAACTTCCAATTTTTGCTGTATTTAGCCTTGGACCAGAACATGAATTATCATTGAAAAAGTGAATGCCAGGCCCGGGAATTTTTGCAATGGGGCGGGAATATGTCCAGAATAGTGCCGGACATTGTAAACCGGGTCGGAAACATGAAATATTATTGAAAATAGTGCATGCTGGGCCCAGGAATTTTGTAATGGGGCGGGAATATGTCCGGAAAAGTGCCGGAAATTGTAAACTGGGTCAGAAACATGAATTATTATTGAGAATAGTGCATGCCAGGCCCAGGAATGGTTGCAATGAGGCAGGAATATGTCCGGAAACATGTATTATCATTGAGAATAGTGCATGCTGGACCCAGGAATTTTGCAATGGGGCGGGAATATGTCCAGAATAGTGCCAGACATTGTAAACCGGGTCGGAAACATGAATTATTATTGAAAATAGTGCATGCCGGGCCCAGGAATTTTGTAATGGGGCAGGAATATGTCCGGAAAAGTGCCGGAAATTGTAAACTGGGTCAGAAACATGAATTATTATTGAGAATAGTGCATGCCAGGCCCAGGAATGGTTGCAATGAGGCAGGAATATGTCCGGAAACATGTATTATCATTGAGAATAGTGCATGCTGGGCCCACAAATTTTTACAATGGGGTGGGAATATGTCCGGAAACATGAATTATCATTGAAAAATGCGGACCACACTTGGGAATATGTCCAGATATATGTTGAGTATAGCAAACTGGGTCAGAAATGTGTATTATTATTGAAAACAATTCAGGCCATGTCTGGGAATTTTTGAAATGGGCTGGAAATATGTATGAACAGATGACAAACATGGAATTATGAGTTGAGTAGGCATGGAAATGTACAAAATGGTTTGTAAAATACCCCAGAAACATGGATTATCATTGACAAAGACTCATACTGAGTGTGGCAAGAGGTTAAATAGTCTGTAAACATGTCTGATCAGGTCAATATGACCGAGCCTTGAAATATGTATAATTGTCTGTAAACTATTCCAGACATACAGATTATGATTCTAAAAAGCAAAATGGGGTGGAAGTTCTTGTGCAATTCATTGTAGTATCTGACTGCTATTGCAATTAGTATCAATACCTCATTTTATCTGTGTTAAGTAACCTAACTGTAGACATATTGGTCATTTCAGTTCAAGCTGCAGCTGCTTTTTACTTTTTTCCTTGGTTATTCCACTCTTTGTATAATTCCTTTCACAAGTTACAAATGGCAGTAACAATCAGAGTGCTACTTGCTTTTTCTCAATCTGCTCTGTAACTTTTATGACCAGCATCACTTTTTGTTTTGAATGCAACCACACTCTTGTTTTCATTAAATACCAGTATCCAACCAGCAATAATTTTATCAAGTATGCATCCATGTCAATCTGCTTAATAATGTTAACAATCAGTGGAAATGTCTGTCAGTTCTTTTTAGTGCTTGACATGAATTTTAGAATACATTCAATGGAAAGGCAGGCATGACAACTAACAAGCAGCACTGCACATGCTTTCTCCTCTACGTATGCACATTCACCACCCATACTTGCGGTTCATTCACACAACTCATTTCACTAACTGACACCTTGCCTGGGGAAAGTATAGAAGGAGAAAAATAGTGGGCAATAGAATAGTATGCACTTGCTAACCAAATTTACACTCTCATGTGCACCTACAACCTGTACCTTTTCAAGCCTTGGCCAGGTGTAGAGATTGTGATAAGACAAAGTACAGGACAGGGCAGTTGAAAGGGAAATGAGTGTACAAAAAGATCATTGGACTGTGTTCTACATTTCAGCACATGAGCTGAGTCTTTTGTTGATTATATACATATACCAGAACATGATTGTGGAATATTTTCCATGTTTCTGAACCAAGTCAAAGCAATTGTGCACCAATTATACATGTTTTAAGGCTCAGTCTATATCGACTTGATCAGACATGTTTACAGGCTATTTAACCTCTTGCCACACCCAGTATGAGTCTTTGTCAATGATAATCCATGTTTCTGGGGTATTTTACAAACTATTTTATACATTTCCGTGCCTATTCAACTCATAATTCCATGTTTGACATCTGTCAGGACATATTTGCAGCTCATTTAAAAGATTCCCAGACATGGTCCGAATTGTTTTCAATAATAATACACATTTCCGACCAAATTCAGCATGTCTAGCACTTGTCTGGACATATTCCTTCCCCATTTCAAAATTCCTTGGCCTAGCCTGCGCTTTTCAATGATAATACATGTTTCCGGACATATTTCCTAGCCCTATTTTAGAAATTTCCAGACCCAGTATGCACTATTCTCAATAAGAATTCATGTTTCCGACCTTATTTACCATGTCCAGCACTTGTTCAGACATATTCCTGCTCCATTGCAAAATTCCTGGGCCCAGCATGCACTATCTTCAATAATAATTCATGTTTCCAACCTGGTTTACAATGTCCGGCACTATTCGGACATATTCCTGCTCCATTGTAAAAATTTGTGGGCCCAGCATGCACTATTCTCAATGATAATACATGTTTCCGGACATATTCCTGCCTCATTGCAACCATTCCAGGGCCTGGCATGCACTATTCTCAATAATAATTCATGTTTCTGACCCAGTTTACAATTTCCGGCACTTTTCCAGACATATTCCCGCCCCATTACAAAATTCCTGGGCCCGGCATGCACTATTTTCAATAATAATTCATGTTTCCGACCCGGTTTACAATGTCTGGCACTATTCCGGACATATTCCCGCCCCATTGCAAAAATTCCTGGGTCCAGCATGCACTATTCTCAATGATAATACATGTTTCCGGACATATTCCTGCCTCATTGCAACCATTCCTGGGCCTGGCATGCACTATTCTCAATAATAATTCATGTTTCTGACCCAGTTTACAATTTCCGGCACTTTTCCGGACATATTCCCGCCCCATTACAAAATTCCTGGGCCCAGCATGCACTATTTTCAATAATATTTCATGTTTCCGACCCGGTTTACAATGTCCGGCACTATTCTGGACATATTCCCGCCCCATTGCAAAAATTCCCGGGCCTGGCATTCACTTTTTTCAATGATAATTCATGTTCTGGTCCAAGGCTAAATACAGCAAAAATTGGAAGTTTACAACCCACATATATCACTCAAATTGTGTCCGTTTTGGCTGTTTCTAGGCTCGTTTTGATCGGAATTTTGTCTAGATTTTTTCATGTGTTTTACACCCGGGACCGGGATCGGGGCGGCACTCATTCCCGCCCTGCCCCGGGGCCAAATACACAAAATTGGATCATTACAACCATTATATCTCCCTCAAATCCTGTCCGATTTGCATGATTCTGGGCTTGTTTAAATCACATTTACAGTCCGGTTCTTTCCCAATTGCTCACTTATAATTTATTATGGTGTGTGCACCAATGCTTGTCAATTCATTGCAAAATTAAGGCTTTACCAGTTTCCTGTAGACACCCCAGAGCCACAGAATGTATGCTGGATAGCCTACAAAAATGCCTAGGTATGAGCCATTGAGCGGATTTACTGTACCATATCATATGGTACAGTGTAGGCTGCCCAAAATGGAAGGGAAACATTCACTGGTTCAGAGGGACCACTGAACCCATATGATATGCTACACTGTAAATGTACTTTCTATCATATCATATGTTACAATGGTACATATCTAGCTGGTTTAATGATCTGCCTTGTCAGGCATTTGCCAATTAAGCTTCTTTAGAATCACACAATAATATATTCATAATACTTAAACTGCAGTCATCGAGTTTCCCTTCCTCACTCTCGGTCCTCTAGACTTTCACAGAGAGATTGTACTTGTCGTTCTCTCAAATCTCTCTCTGTTTTTGTTCCCTCCCACCTCTTCCCTGTTTCTTTCAGTGTTTGGTACAGCCACTTGGACTCCGTTTCAGATTTCCTCTTTGCTTTCCCAAGCGCTCAGGCCTTTGGCGGCCTGCCTCACTTTCATGTAGCGGTCTGGGTTTCCCGCTACTATATAAGTCCACGGCCGCCCCAGGAAACATGTACTGGAGTAACGGGTGTGACGATCTGAAAGTTGTAACGTCGAAGCCTGACTTGGTTCAGACTTATCTCGGGACAGATAGTCCAACGGTTGTGCCGTGTGCAATTCCGGCATGTTCCATTTTAGGCAGAAACGTTACATTTCACGTCGCGTCTCGCGTTGCATTCGCGTCGTTGGTTTTCCTCGTCGGAGACCACGTGACCCGAAATTCTGGGTCATCTCCTCCCTGCCGCCAAAGCTCTCCGCACCCACAAAAGATTCGTGTCACACGAATAATTTGTTCTTCTCCTATTTGTCCTTTCGGTCTTCCCTTCCCGAAGGAATCCTTTCGATCGACCAATAGCTTATCGAGGCTCTTTGGAACTTGAAGCAGTTTATGATTGAGGGGCTCGCCACACACAGCCAAGCAGAACTAGTACGCGTGCAACGGTGTTGGTGCTTAATTACTTCACTTGCAAAACTCATTGGTAACAAACTCCTGAGTACCTAGGTAAGTAAAGTACTGACAGGACTCGACGCTTCCATAGTATTCGTTGCTCTGCACAGACAACGTCGCTAGAAGGCGGTGTTATACCACACACTTCTAAGTCCCAACTTTTCGAAAGCACCCTGGTCACCTGCACAATACATACTAGGCTACAACTCTGTTATATGTCATGAATAAGCGTTTTTATGTGCAGAGGCTGCATATCATCCACTCTGTACGTTATCGACTCCTAAACAGTCGTTTCATAAACTAATAATGAATACTATTTAGCTCGAGACACTGCTGTACCAACTGCACACGCTTTCGTTCTTCCTATCCCCCTCGATCTGGCTCTATATATGTAGAATGATATCCCAGTTTCATTGCTCCAGACCCAGAGAATTCGACCCTACTCGGGCATTGCGCTTCTTCTATGCCGTGTTGTTCCTTTTCAATTTGCCAATATTTTGGACTCACTCGATTCGAGGAGCAACTGAAGGTCGAGCTATTGTCCTGGATTTCGTTGGCATGTGTGAGTGCAGTCTATTAGCCACTAAGAATTGTCCCTCTGATGAGGCTGCCCAACCAGTATATCTTCCATCAAAACTTCAGTTACTCTTCCTTGACCTGATCATTATCTTTCTTCAACTTGTGCTTATAACCATTGCATACGAAACATCAGTTTATTATGCAGCATCAGATGCTGGTGTGGTGGACATGCTCCTGCCAGATGATGTCCCGCCATTTTCAATCCCTCTGTTCCAGCCGTCAATGAGTAGTCGGCCACCTTCTGGCTCGTTGCCAGTTTCTCCCAAAATACCAACAGATTCGAAGATGATGCTGGTAGCCCATGGGCATGATTTGCCATTAATCCTGGACTTTCGTTTCAACTCCATTCTAAACCATATTCGCCATCCACGAGCACCGCCCCCACCGCCTCCACGTACTGATACCGTAATCCCGTTCCCAAACCAAGGCCCATGGCCTTTGCCTAGCATTGGCATGTTGATGCGCACTGGAAGACAGATGAGAAGCCCTCCAGGAGGTAGGGCACCTCCACCATTCAGGGATACAACAAGACAATCGCGATTTCCTGGTGGGATGGATGCTGCACCAGGATAGATTTTTCGGAGTTCGAGAACATGGGTTTACTTATTATATGTTACAAATAATTTTGGATTCTGATTTGGGGTTTGGGTGTCTTGCTGAGTATCAAGGCAAATATAGGGCTTTAGTATGCTTTCTTCATCTAATCTTTATGAGAAGTGACAGCGGAAATTGAAACGAGGAGAGGCGTACTGCATCGCATAAACATTGCTTGAAGATTCGAAATTCATTCGCGCACATATCCTTTGTAACATCCGTGTACGAAGCCACGATGCACTTGCCATAGGTAGTTGCCTGCGCAGCGCATGCTGCGGTGGAATGCATGGCAAGTCGTTTTACAGATTGTGTTTGCTGTTTGAGGGCATTGGCAGACATTACAATCGATTATGAAGTTTACTTGTTCAGCAGCTGTGTTGGATGAACTAGGCAATTGAAATCCACGACCTGGCAAGCTTCAAAATAACTGTGATTACATAATATTTAGCCTCTGATGATAGCCGAGCGGGGCAAGCTCACTGTATAACTCTCTATTCAAACTTGTACTCAACTTGTACTTACTGTCTTAAGCACAGGCGACACAGGCGACATCCACGGCCTTTGGTCTACCTTCACTCAAGTTTGCTGTATTTTGAATCTAGTGCGCATGGTAAGTCTACACATTGTTTTACCATGCACAATACGTACATGTATTGACCGGTTCACTTGTAGTAAATTGTTCCCTCTCCCCCTTGCACAATACACGACCGAAGTCATGCTCAACCATAACCTCCTTGGAATCTGTATTTCTATCGTTGTGGCTCTTATTCTGTATTTCTTCTATTGGAATCGGTTCATTGCCTTCGCCATTGGTCAAACAATTCGCATTCTTTTCTGGAATCAAGAGGGCCCAAGTATTTGGATTGACATTGGTGAGTTGTTTGGTTAGAATTGTGACTCTCTCATTAAGTCTTGCAGGTTCTATCCATTTCTCTCTATTGGCTGGAAGAATACTCTTGAAAGATGTCAGATACCATTCAAGCAACCAAACAATAAAGGCGGTCAAAGGTCAAATTCAGTGGAGATATTGGATTAGGCGGCCAACTTCAGACGATGAGATCAATCCTCGTGGAGAAAATGGTGTGTGTTTTGACACGCTGTTACTTGATATTTACGAGCTTTTCAGGGAAACATTCAATTCGCCTGTGGTCCTGCCGCATTCAGTTGACATTTGAGGGAGTGGAATGGTTTCTATACAACAGAACAGCGGCATATGACAACATTCTCGAGCAAATCGAGAAAGTCAGTCGTCCGACATCGCGTTCAAGTTCCTATCACAGGCTCTTTAGGAGATTTTCCCGTCAAGGTAATGACACCTTTGCACTTGTCTTGCCCTATTCCTCATTTACCGTCTTTAAGGCGATACATCCATTTTATATGCTCCCTCTGCTATCAGATCCTCCATTCATGTTCCCCATTCAATCAAGCGAGCGTTGAATTGGGCAAAGGACCAGTTACCCACACTCGATCCTAAAGACCTTTTACCACTTGGGATCGATATACGAACCGGTGCAATTATTTTGGGCAATTCCTCCACTCCCAATTTACTTGTATCCGAATTTCAGAGCGCGTCGGGGACGTTTGGAATTGTTGCGGTCCGTTGTTTTGTTCATGGTTTTATCCTTCAGCTAATTCCCGAATAGTCTAGGTCAAAATACGACCTTTATAAGCAAGTCCTCAATCTTAAATTCCGAAAAAGTTCAATGAGACTTGTTCATAACGACGACTATGTCGATCCGATGACTATAATTGGGTCCCTCGTTCATGGCAGACTTAAGCAGTGGGTTGCTGTGTTTGTGTAAACTATTGATGATGCTGACACTCCAGTGCAGCCGTTCTACTCTCCGAAAGCCATATTTCTATCAACCCTATCGGACCTTTATGAAAATTTGGCGCCAAATGAAGTTATATAACATCATAAACGATTACTTTTCCACTCGCCGCATTCAACGTGTAAATCTTCGACCTTTGAGACCTTCCGCAACATCTGCGAAGTTGAAAAAACGGCCGATGAATATACGCCAGTGGGAATAGATTTCTCGACATTTGAATATGCCATCGAACGCAAAATTTTGGAAGCTCCTATACTCGAACTAACTTATTATGTTGATGTTGTTGGAGAGGTTCCATCTCGACCTGCCGTAGCTCGGACACCAAGTGATGGCGTGTACGATATCCATAATGGTGACCCTCCTCCAGAGTGGGGGTTCGATGTTATCATCTATGGGGGACTTCTACGATATGGTCCCTGGGCCGATAGGCAAAGGTAATTTTGGGTTGCTAATTTTGTTCCAAGTAATAACACTACTGATAGAAATTCATAGAACAGAATTGCAACGTGCTTTTTTCCACCGACATATCTTGATTCTACTATCACTCCCATCCTCAAACCTGGTGAAAAGCGAATGTGGGCAAATCTTCAAGTGTTCATCGAACTTCGCGATTCAACCACGCTACATGTTCCATTTCGTGAAGCCTCCAAGGTAATCATACTTTACTTATCTCTAAATCAATCCATTCTAAAAAGGTTCAAAGGATTGGCAATGGGATGGGAAGGTTGACATCCCGCAACGGCCTCGCCTCCGAGAAGCTGCTTCCATCATTGTGGATGTCGGTGACCGTTCATCTATCAACTATGCAATACCTATGGTGGTGGGACCTACTGGATACGAGTCGACGTTTGAAGTGCATCTTGATACAATATCTATCACTTCAAGTCTAAACGACATACGCCTTATAACAGCGGAATCTTGTCGGGTGCGTTTCAGAAAAGAATGAATCAGTTTCAAGGACTAATTTGCCTGGACCCTGCGTGGACCTTGACAACCTCCAGGTTCGCGGTGAGCTCCCTTCTCCAACTCGCTGGGATATTGAACGTACATGGTCAATTGCCATTCATCTAAGACAACCAATCCTGTTCCTTTTGCGAGATCATATCAATATGCTTACCGACCTTGCAAAGGACTGGGTGTCAGGGCCTCCTACTGAATACCAGAAATTCATTCCCATGATATACACTTTCAAACTTGAATTACACCACTTCGAGCTGAATCTCTATGCAAACGATCAAAACATAGTCGATAAGCCATTATTAAAGGAGGAAAACGGTAAGACCCTAAACATCTTATTGACCTAGCTAACTAAGCATTCCAACCAAAGCTCTACTCACGTTAAACGGTCCTCATTTGAAAAATACGATAATGATTCCCTCAAACATATTCAGACCAGAATCAACATCTATACCGTTCTTCGTTGTTATTCCCAATTTTGTTGTCAAATTCTCACTGCCGCGGTGGAACACCCATGCACGTTACGCGTCAAAGGAAGGCATCAACCTTCTCAATGCAACTCTGCTAAATGTCAGCGGCTCATATCGCTACTTCAATAGCGTTATGGAGGAGCACGTAGAACAGCTCAAGTTACGATTTGATGTAAGCTATGACAACCACTTTGCTAGGTTGCTTCTGAATAAATCTACAGTTGGAAGGGGTGGTATTTAGGGACTATGGATGGTCTATTCGTTATTTCATGGTACTGCGCGACAATTATCTTGGTTCTTTTACACACTTTCAAACGCTCTCCGAATACTTGGACAAACGAATGAAAATACACCTGTCGGTGACCCCGTGGTACAGAAATATCGGCCTGGAAAGGTGTGCTGATATTTCGTTTCCTTACGATGCGTCCATCCTTCCTGATCAAATTTCAAGGCAAATATGCTTCAGGTTGAATTGTCTCTACACGCGGATGGTTCGAAGGTTTTGTTACCCATTGAATTGATTGGCGACACCACTCAAAAATGGCGGAGCCAGCTCCAGCTGAAGAGGATAGTAATTATCTCACCCTTCAGGTTCCAGAAATTCAGCTACAACTTCGGCTGCATGATTACTATATGGGTCTGTTGAATCAATGATATAGCTTGTATGAGAATTCTGACGTCCATAATCTGTTTTCAGAGATGTCACTAAACCTTGAGACCATTACTGGGACCTTTCGACCGCCGCAGGGGCTCTCCAATCATGCTATAAACAATAGAGTTATCGTCATCGACGGTGTGTATTTTGACGCTGTCAAATGATAGCAAAGCTTGTATTGATTCATCTTTCAAGGTATCGACGTCACAGCAAACCGCCTTTTTGGACCTCAGCCGCGAACTGCGACCTATGTATGCATTTGGGAGATCGCTATTGGGAAAGTCAAAGCGTCCCTGACACCATATGATGCGAAGCTATTGGCAGCGGCTGCCAACTCATTCCGTTTAAACTTCGTCGATCTTGTAAACGCACCGGCGAATGAATTTTTGCCTGTTATAGATCACGACGGTATGATCGCTGTTTCCAAATTGTTCAAGCCTCTCTCATATTTTTGTTTCTCAGTTACTTTCTACAAAATCACAGTCAAACCAATAGAACTAACATGGAAAACTGGACATGCCGCCTTGTTCGTGCAACTATTGCAAGGATTATATTTCGACAGTAACGACCTTGGTGCCCACCAGTATCGCAACATGATGAGCTTGAGGATCCCCCAATTGAATGCTAGCGTGCTTCTAGCGTCCTCAATGGAAAGGAAGAACCACTGGCTGGAAGCTGCCAACGTATTGTTCGACGTGAATCTGGATATATATTCATCGCCTATGGGCCATCAGGCCATGACGCGCAAACAGCTAGCCTTCATCGAGGAACAAGATAAATTGACGGGCAGAGCTAAATCCTTGTTCAACCAACTAAGGCAACGTGCCAAAGGAAACAGTTCGTCAGGTACTCAAAACCTCCTTGTCTTACAATATATAGCTGAGAGCCTCCTTAGATCATTCCTTCCACATGAATGGAGTATTCTTGCCACAGCCTTCTTTGCCTGATACTTCTATCAATACTGCAATTTCTGGCCCACCCCTTCAAGCTCACGCTCATCGCGTAAGACCACCATCTTGGAGATTATCCACTCTTGCAAACCTATCCGATTCCGATTCCGAAGAAGGCATTTCCGAGGCAGATCGAGATGCCCGACTTGCGTAAGTTTTTCGGGCTTTCTTTGCAATTCATTTTATAGTTTTGTGCGCTCAATAAAACTACAGGAGAACACGTACCTCAACCCCTGCACCAGAATCCAGAGGCGATGATGTGACGATGTCAAGTGGAGAAGAATCGGATGACGCAGACCTGACAGACGGTGACTCTGCTGGAGACAACTGGTCTGACTTGGAAGGTGGTTTTATTGCTTCTTGTAAAAACTTGTGCTCACTCTGCTGGTAGACACAAACGAACAGGGAACTGCATCTATGCTTACCTTTTATTCGCCTATCGTGAGGCATTACTGCGCAAATTGGTCTCAATCTTCTGACATGTGGGATGAGGCATATTTCACATTAACAAGGGTAAATTCATGTACTATGTGTCCTGGGCCTGTTTAATGTTTGGTTCTGTAATTAGAATTGCGCTTCTTTCTTGCACAACTTCTCCGAGGACGACAATGAATCGGTACCTGCTGTGTCCGGACCATCTTCACTACCAGACGAAGTTCGAAAAGATGGGGATGTAACAACCTTTCGCGTCAGATTTCGGAAGCCTGTCCAAGCCGTCTTCACCCCTCTCTTAATTCCCGCCGCTGTTTGCTTCGAAGAAGATATGAAAAGCATGGCGAGTAAATCGAATATATCTTTTGAAGCCGATCTAACATATTTACTACGCAGACGTTAACTCATGGGATGGTCATTGATTCGCTCCTGGTTGACTGCCTTGGAAATGTTAAAGAGTTGTCCAGCTGGGTTGTCGAGTTCTTGATCTCGACATCTCATCTTTAACAGTCCGGGCACTCCAACATATTGGTATGTCGGACGAGGCCATCCTGGATAGAAACAGGCAAAGGGAAATAGTAACACCTCGCAGCCTCGACATAACAGCTGTTTTGAAATTTGGACTACATGGGGTCCGTTTTACAGGCACCTTTGGCAGCCAAATGCAACCTACCATCAATGCGACGATCGACCATGCCACCGCAGCACTTGATGTATCTATAGACAAGCGAACATTAGATTCCAGCCTCGCTGACCCCATTGTCGCCTTGACCCTTTCAGCGTCTGTCGTAAAGATGTTACAGCGCAACGTACGGTCGAATTTAGGAATTATCGACCTCAGACTTGGAAATCGTGGTCCTGAAATGATTACTGCGACTGCGACTGCCCTTACTATCTCCGGGATGCATATTCTGCACCAGGCAGAGAGCTTGAAACTCCATCGCATATCAAGCACGAGAACCATGATCGGAAACCTCCTGAAAGCCTCTGAGAAGCATCCGGTCATTGATTCTCTCTCGACGATTCAGCCCTCGTATCTCGTGCAAAGCGGCACTCCCCATGCACTGCGGACGGATGCCACATTTAGATTTCTCTACCATCTTCAAAACACCTTATGGAGCATGAGCGAAGGCGAACGTGGCCGTCTATATCAGTTACCTGGCACAATCCATTTGTCGGAGCTCCTGGCCTTGGTTGAATCCAGACTGGGGCTGTTGGACCAAGATACAGGCAGTGTTGATCACTTGGCTTCCATTAACTGTCTTCTATCCGACGTAACACAGTCGCCGGATCAGCATAAGCGCGCCAATTATTCATTCGACGCAATGGCCTTACAGGTCAATACCTCTACAGTCACTATACTCGCTCCCACAGGTAAAATGTCGAGTCGACTGAATATCGATAACTTAATGTTGGATGTTCAGTCCAAATCACTTGATCTCATTCAGTTCAATTTCAACAACCCATCCGGCGCTTCTCAAACATCACTGCGCTCAAAAACGCCAAAAACAGTTCAAAAACATTACTCCTAGTTTCCGTTAACGAAATCACCCTGATCGTTTCCCCTCATCTGATGTACTTTGCCCAGCATGTCTTGCGAGTAATGAGACAGTTCAAGTTAAGTCAAATCAATGCGCCCATTTCGAAATATGGACGTGGATCATTGGACAAGTTCTCAAACTACTCATCAAAATTGTGGTGTCTTGAAGTCATTGGTATGGTTCAGCGCCTACGCATTCAAGCAGGAGCGGAGAACCTGATACTTGTAATGGGTATACACAAACTACAAATTTCTTCCACCATGTTGGCTCTGAACGGACAAGCCTTCCAGTCCATGAATCATGGAGTTCTCTTCGACGAAGTTTATTTCCAAGCTCGTTCGCCGGCAGATCCTGCGAAAGAAAGCGACCAAGATATTCTTGCAGCGTTGGCCTTTACTACTGGACGTATCAGCGTCATTGCAAAACTAGAAACCGAAGCTACCAATGATCTTAAAGTCGTCTTTGCCCTTGCTGGGCTGCAACTGTATGTTCCTCGTAGTGCTCTCCGACTTTATCATTTTATTGGCGAATGGAGGGCCGACTACCTCCCTGGGATGGAAGCCGCCGTGAAAACCCTACTTTCAGAATATAATGCGGGACCAATCAGGCCAAATTCGCCCCCAGTGACACGTTTGTCTAGCCGAAGGCCGTTGGTCCAAATTCATGGCCAAGTTACTCACTTTGAGATATCTTTGCAAGTTATGCATGGAACTTGGCTTTCTTGGGAGGTCAACAAAACTGTTGCATATCTCAATTCTTCTGTGGCCAAAAAGGACGGGGACCAATACGCGTTTGGAGTGCAAATTGCCTCAATGATTTTTAGCATCTCATCAAAACCAAATGCCAGAGACGCCATGCCTAGCTCTCGTGTTAAACTTGTGCTCCCACCGGTCTCGTTGTCAGGAAATTCTGACGGATTTAACGTGCACACTTTGGTTCTTTTGATTTTGTTGAGCTTAAAGTAAAGCCGTCCCATTGGGATACCTTGCTGTCTGTGCAGCAAAAGTTTGGGCAAGATTTCAACGACCTCGTGGCGTTAATGCAACAAACTCGGCAGAAAGGGACATCATCGGGCAGCACAAAGACTGAATATAAAAGGATGCCGATTCAGTATGAGGCACATTTAAAAATGCAAGGGTTTCGAATTGGATTAGAAGGTGTCAGCTCGACGGTTCTATTAGAATGTCAAAACATTATTGGAGAGATCAGTAACACCAAGGGTTGGTCTTGGGGCTTGGACTTATCCGATCTGGCCCTGTCTCTCGCTCCTCGTGCTCGTGGCCGTAGGGATACTGCGTTTAATCGTGATCAACGATCTGCATTTGTGATTATAGACTTCAAATTCGACGGCTCTAGCTCAAATCTAGGCAGTGAAAAGACGCTTGCATTGACCGTGAGCAAAATGCATGCCGTCATGCAACCGAGTTCCATCGGCGAGCTTGGAGATTTCGTCGACAATTTACAGGTAACGATCTTTCTATTCGCTTATCTATACAAGTCCCATAGTTCATCCTAGGTCGAAATGCTTGAGCGTCAGGATCAACGGGCCCTAGAGCTGGCCACATTTAAAGAAAAGACTCAGAGCATTCTCAAAACCTTCGACGTCAGTATCGGTGACGTGCAAACAGAGAAGAATTCCTGGATCCATAGCTTGATTGTCAATATATCGATCCAGAGCGTCGGTGTTGCTTTCCCCCTTATATACGACGAAGAACTGGCGCTTGCGCATACTATTGGCAAAGAATCTATTCCCATTCGCGCTTTTTTATTTTCCATAAAATCGATTGAATTCGGGACGCATCGAGGAGAATCTGGTCAAGCTGTCATGCAACATTTATCATTCCAATTTATATCTCGGTGAGCTCGTTGGAATTTTTTTGCTCTCCTCTAATGCTATATTAGATTTAGGCAATCTGTCCCCGATGATTTTTCTGCAGAAAGTCATCATACACGCAACCATCTTCTATACCCTAAAATGACAGCACAACTTCGTTCAACTCGCACAGGTACCTCTACAAATATATGGATTGACGCCGATGTCAGCGGCTTCATACTCGACATCGATTCAACAATCCCGAAATTTATATTCTCCCTGATCGACGTGTATCGACAAGGGAAAGAGCGTGTTGAGCGCTTGTCGGCAAACGTTCCTCGAACACCACTTCCATCAACACCATTAACGGCAGAATCTAAGCCGCCCTCTGAGAAGAATAATAGAACAATACCCACATCCAATATTTCTGCCAGCTTAATCTTCAATAGCGGCAAGGTTCGCTTGTATAGTGGATCTGCCAGCAATCTTTTAAGACTAAAGCGATGTCAACATTTCACCCTTTGGAACTATCAGATGAACAAATTTCAGAATTGGGCGCCGAAATATTCAAGCTTCCGATTGTCTCCGTATGGGCCGAATACCGAGCTACGCCTGTCTCTCAAAAATTAGTCAAAGGATCTGAGCCAGAACCTTCTGTACTTGTTTTCAACAGTACAGTACATTCTAGTAACAACACCTTAAGGCCAATTCTGCTTCCTTTTCTAACCGAACTGGTCAACCACATTGAAAGTCGCATGCGTAAGGTCAGCGTCTGCACTTCTAGGCCGCCATCTGCGCTCCTTCCCCTGTCTTCTTCAAATGACTCCCTATCGCGAATTGAAGAAGACGAGGGGTCGATCTCTAGTCTTCAGATATGCTTCAGTTTGCGGATCGACAAATCGAAGTTAGAGTTGACATGTCAACCAGACGTTAACGTGGTCGCTGGTCTGCATTGGGAGAGCGGAGGATTTGTCATTAATATGGCTCCAGGAGCAAGAAAGGTTTCTTTCTTCGGGAGTGTAGGAGGCCTTAACGTCGGCCTTAAACATGGATTCTTGAGCGAGGATTGCGTCAAACTTGATGCTAGGGATCTTGCCTTTTCCGCCTCTTTGCAAAGATTGGGATCAGGATTCGGGCACTCCATCTCTGTCGTACTGGACACCGAATTCTTAGGAGGAGTACGTTTTTCGCGATTACAAGATATATTGTGCTTTAAGGCCGTATGGCTGGACCGCATTCCTCTATTCAACCAGGCACCCTTGGAGATCAAAACACCAACATCCCTTCGGCCAACAATCGAGACTGCGGATTATTCTTCTTCTCCGCAGGGAAGAATGTCGACAATGGTCTTGGTTCGAATACGCAAAATCAAATTAGAGGTGGACCTTGGGCAATCTATCAGCAAAATCGGTCTGGAGCTTGCTGACTCAGTTTTGAGGATGAATTTGACCGATGATTTGAACGAAGTATTTTTGTTCATTGATGATGTATCTATGAATGCTCAAGGGAACTTATCTGGCCGTGCTCGAGTATCCTCTTGCGTATTTCAGACAATAAGGAGGACCGAAAGTGGATTATGGGATGACCATGGAAGGGGTAAAATGCTGGAGCTCAAGTTGACTAGTGGTCCCCTTGTCGTTTCTCTTGAATCTGATCATCAACAATTACTTCATTATCGGTGAGTAATTACACCCCATGCCATTAGGCCTAACAACTAAAATGAAAATTGAACATTCAGCGCTCAACCTTTGGAGGTTGAAGTTTTCGACGATTGGTCAAGGATGCACCCACGAGCCAAAGATGCTGCTCGTCCTCTGCAGCTATCATTCACCGTGACATGCCCCGAAATTGTCGCTGCCGTTACTGTGGGCACAATTCCCAAGCTGCTATCTCATGCAAACAAGTTCAAAGCCAATTTGGATGCTCAACGTCAAGGTGCATTCCGAGAATCGCAAACTTTCCGAGCCACTCGGGCCCCTAAGCCTGACAATCCATTATCTGCGGTTGCCGAAGCGATGTTGCTCTCTGCCAGAAGTCGATTCAAAGAAACTGACACCGGTCTTTCTTATATTATCCGACAGCATATGAGCCTTCGACTCGATGTTCTCCGACTGATCGTCTTTCCTCGAACTATGAGAGACGCGGAGATTGCTCAGTTTATTGCGCGTGATATTGGAGCGCGATTGAATGGCCTTGTCAGCACTGATTTGGCGCCTGGAGGCAGGGATCTTCGTTTATCATTTTCATCCATGGTTATTTCAAGGTACACTCAGGTGACTCACTTGACTTCCATGCCTTTCGATACGATCAAATGGCAAGAGGAACCCGAATGGCCAAACTCCCTCTTCAAGGATGCGACAGAGGCTACTATCGTCGGTCTACCTTCCATGAAAATGCACATGATTAGTGAAGAGGTCACCGAAGAATCAGGCAAAATACTCACATATGACTTCTACAGCCAATTTGTTCGCCGGGCTGGAATGAAAGCGTTCGAAGACATTTATATCACCTTGAACATGTCGCTGTATTCATGGCTCACAGTCCTTCGAAAGAACCTAACGCGAGAGTTAGACCAAGTCCGAGCGACAGAGGATTGGCGGACCTCCATTAACAACGTGTCGACCGGTATGGTCCCTGGCGGTTCGTCAAGAAAAAGAAAGTACCCGACCCACTTTCACTTACAGACAGTCCACGATCCGCTACACTTCCCTCTGCAGGTACTGCTGGATTGTCACCATATACCCCTTCATCTGTGCGACATGGTTGGCTTGATCAGAGCCGGTCCCCTCAATCTGCACGCGAACAATCTCTCACTCTTGCCCCCTCTCCATTACAGTCATCATCAGCTACGGTGCAATTTCCAGTTACGAAAGAAACTACAGAGAATGTAACGACCTCACAAGCTCAGAGGAAAAGATCGGCAATTATTTATAAGCCGCGAGAGAGACATATTGAGCGTTTGACAATGCGACAACTTGGAGAAGCTACACCAGATGTGATGCATCCTTTCTTTATGAAAAGAGCTGGGTTCAATTTGGAAGACTCACTTCCACAATATGTCAACGAGTACGCCGTAGTTCCCTTGGAGGAGATTATGGAGGTATTATTGAAGTTATACAGTCAACAGCTGTTGGCCGGGACGAAGAGACCTCGATTCGTCGATTAATAATTAGATTACCTTCTATAAGGATAATTTATGGTGATAATTTACAAGGTATCCGTGAATAATCTGGAATCATGAAAGGATCGAGTTTTGATTATTTGTCTAATGGTCGTCCATTGAAAATACTAAGAAGTGCGAAGCATCCATACAACAGGCCAACGGGATATGCAACGAGAAGTCGTTGATCAGACAAACGAAGGACGGCTACAAAAATGCCTGAAGCGGCATACGTGCACCATAAGATAGATAAAATTGATAGAAGATATCCAAATGTTCCACTAGAGACAAAATAAGATGACTGTCGAGGTAGATAAGAAAATGATACGAACTCTAGAGCCACCATGACGCTGATGGCGCCCACACCAACCATAGGTAACAGACAATAGCCAAGCACAGAGGCAACTCGGTAGGCGTCGATACCTTGTTCAGACATCATATTGAGGAGGGTATAGAGCGAAGCAGATCCAAAAAGTCCGACGCCGTAAATGTAGTTGAAGTTTGATTTTCCAGACTGCACTTATGGTTAGCAAGGTCACAGTAAACGTGGAACTAACGATGGGCGCACGAATAGAAGACAGATGCCGAAGCAGAAGCAGAAGAAAATAGGGCCTGCAAGGTCAGCATCGTCCATTATATGTTCATCTACGCGTCGGAGGGGGTTGAGAACAGTCAATGATTTATCTCGTATGTGCTGGAAGTTGATCCCAAGTTCTAGACATCAAAAAGAAATAGTATAAGTTAACAGCTCACACAAGACATTCTCAGTCCTCGCCTTCAAGCAATGGGGGCTCGCCTTCAATTCCACCGGTACCGAATGCAGTCCACCAGCCTCCTTGAGGTTGCATGTTACCTCCAAATCTGCTCGATTGTTGAGCTATGGATCCCTGTACCTGACCGTCGAGGCTTGTTCGTGACGCGACATAATATTCTTGAGGCTGGGAATAGAATTGCAGTGTCTCCTGTTGAGGTTGGGGATAGTAGGTAGAAGATGATGCGTAGGGATTGCTGTTGTCTTGCTGCCACATAATAATTCAAGAAGAAGGGAGGGAGTTATGGGCAAGTCACGGCTGAGGCTTCAGTACACGTTGGCCACGTGCTCTCTTTCTTACATCCGCTTTGATGCCTTTTGTTTGGTACCACTTTTAATCCTTCGTTTCTGCAGTCATGGTAAGTCTACTCATGCAATCCAATCGCTTATTTTCCCTAATCCCTGTGTTTATAGCCTCAGGTATAGAGTTCTCTAAAGTGATCAGCAAGTAGATTTCATTAAAAGTTTCTTGTAGAATGAATATATCGAGGAGTCCATCAAGCGACATGGCCGACGTCTCGATCATTTCGAGCGCAAGTATGTGCCCTAAAACTTTAGAAATATATTGTCCTTTCTCACCTATTTGCTCAATCGTTCAGGCGTAAGCGCGAGGCTCGTGAAGTTCATAAGGCTTCAGCATATGCACAGAAGGCTTTCGGTATCAAGGGCAAGCTTCTACATGCTAAGCGACATGCCGAAAAAATTCAAATGAAAAAGACGCTCAAGGCTCACGACGAGCGGAACGTCAAGCAACCCGACTCAGGAACAGTACCAGAAGGAGCTCTTCCTACATATCTGCTCGATCGCGAGGGCCAGAAAGATGCTAAAGCGCTATCAAGTGCTATTAAGCAAAAGCGCAAAGACAAAGCTGCCAAATTTGCCGTACCGCTGCCCAAAGTTCGAGGCATTGCAGAGGATGAGATGTTCAAAGTCCTTAAGACAGGAAAAAGTAAAAGCAAGGCTTGGAAACGTATGGTCACTAAGGCTACATTTGTCGGCGAAGGTTTCACAAGAAAACCCGTGAAGATGGAAAGATTTATTAGACCGATGGCTTTGCGATACAAAAAGGCTAATGTTACACATCGTACGCTTTTAGATTTATGTTTAGTTGTCTGCCCTGACTTTTCTTCCATAGCTGACCTAAAGGCGACATTCCAACTTCAAATCTTGGGTGTTAAAAAGAACCCACAATCTCCCATGTACACGCAACTTGGCGTAATGACCAAGGGTACTGTCATTGAAGTCAATGTGTCTGAACTTGGCTTGGTGACAGCAGGCGGAAAGGTTGTATTTGGAAAATATGCCCAAATTACAAACAATCCAGAAAATGACGGCTGTATAAATGCTGTCTTACGTGCGTTTTCTATGCCTTTGACTCTTCATTCAATTTTACTTATACATAGCTTTAGTTGTATGATCTCCTTTCTAATTCGCACACGAAAACACACACACATACACCCCACACTGTATTTTTAATCTGGGATGCAATGCACGAGTTTGCAATATTATCTACCAAACCAGCCAACACATACCACCACCTTTGAAGTGCAGCCAGTCATTTTCTAAAGATATTATCCCACATCCTAGACATGCATAGTTTGTATGCTTTTCAGGGCTCCTGAACCCCAAAATTTACATTAATGATGATTATGTACGGATAGCGGGGTATCAAGTCACGAACAAAACCCATTGGTGGGTAGCAGTATAAGAAACCAAACCAAACGGAATACAGAGGAATACCATCCAAGAACGAGCTAATATATATATACAGATTGAATGGTGAAAGCGAGGGTAGTGACGGGGGCGGTAACGGACAGCGGACAATCGGGGCGGTATACCAATTAGTCCAGCGGAGTTCCAAACATAGGGTTTGGGTGCAGAAAATATACTGCAATGATATGCTCTGTTTACCGGTGGCCTCTCTTGTCGTATGGCCGCGATCCATGACTTTTGGTGGGTGAAGTGCGACGTTGTTCGTGTTGCACCTTGTAACGTGAGCTCAACGGGTAGTCATCGTCCTCGAAATGCATATTGATGTCGTCATATCTAATAGACCCAGAATTATGTGAGTTATAGTACATTTCTGAGGGTGTTCTTGTTCCAGGCCACTCCCGATCCAAATGTTGATGATCAACCGATGTCAGGTTTGGAAACGACGTTCGTCGCATAGAACTAATGAAAGGAGGTGCTCGGTCATTCCAGGACACATTGGAAGTCGTCACGGACAGGGCACGACCACTGAGCATTAACTGACTATGCGTTTCATGGCGCTCGAACTCAGGTTGTTGCCTAGGCATATGCGCTAATGGTGGTAGCCAGCGGTAAGGAGTAGATGTAGGAAGCAGACTGGGAGGCTGAGGTTGTCGAATATAGTCTATTTGAGATAAGGACGGAAGCTCTGCGATAGAGTGCCGATTTCTGAGTGATGGGTTAGACCTCGGGGGTGACGATCTTTGACAGAGACTATGGGGATGACAAAGGACGCCTTCTGGGGGTCCCGGTCAGAGTGGGTTAGTGAGTGTTGCTTGATTGCTTGGGTCTTCATGTATAAGAGGTCGGGTTCAAATCCATCCAGGCCAAGTACAGCGTCTTTCAATTCTTGCCTTAATTATGATTGTTTGTTAATGCCACCGTGACAAAAACGAAGGTCGGAGAAAATCTTACATCAAAGAGTCAACCGCATCCCATCGATCTTTGAGTTTTCCAAGGGTTTGCAAAAGAATTTTGACAACATCTGCATTTTTTCGATATTCTGAACGAGAGGTGGTTTGATATCCTGTTTCTGTAGGCGCTTTTCCTGTACCTTCAAATACCACCAGTTCATAATCAAAAAGGCAGCAGCCATGTGCGATGCATCAATAACATTAGGAACATGGATATAATCGATACCACGTTGTAGTTGGACTTTAATAATGCTGGCACATGATGTAGCGGCGTCGATACAGACTGAAAAAGCAGGATCTGCAGAGTGAGTGTCTAAATCAGAGGTCGGCAAGGCAAGGCTTGTAATCGAAGGCCGATGAACTAGCATCCGAGCAATGTGGTAGGTATTTAGTAGGGTTGCAGCCTGGCAAGAAAAAGTAGAGTTGTTCATTGTTTGATGCCATCGCACTAGGCAAAGGTCGTCATTTAAATCTAATATGAAATAACATGCAAGGACAGAGCTCACAGTGCTCCGGAAGATTCTCCTTCCATTCTTCCAAGGCAATTGAAAGCTGCTGGACTAAGCTTTCTTTCTTCAACGGTATCAAGCCGCGATAAATCCTGGATTTATCGATAGCGTACTGTATACATAAGAAATAAGTGTTTCTTTTTTGGTAGAGAACATGGGAATTAAGGGACATACCAAGGTTTTAAGGGCAAAAGCCATGATTTGGGTGAGTTTTATTAATTCATTGAAAGCTGTGACAGAAGATGGGATTCCTGGAGGTTGGTTAAATGGTTTGCTTTGGTTCACGTCCCAATAGTCATCGTCGACTTCGAGAGGAAGGTCGAGATCAAAACTACATTGGATCAGCCAAGAATAGCTTGTACAAGGGAAAAGATACACACTCTTCCTCGCCCATACCACAGGCCCTGCCGAGATTGACACCTCCGAGACGGTCGAATACCACAAGGTGCCAAAAGCTCGCTTCCAAAGCTCATCATCGATATTCGACACTGTCTGATACACTTTCTTACGATGCGCGCCAACGTCCTGCGCCTTTCTGATTCCTCCACTGATGAAGAACCAAGCGGTAGGGAAAGCGGAACTCCCTCTCAGATATATAGACATCAACTTTTATACGAACTGTTAACTAAAAAACTCCCAATGCAGATAACGATTGGGAAACTCACCGTTATTGTTTGTACTTCAAACAAACTTGCAGGATGAAACAAACTCCTGCGTATTCGATGTATGTCTAGTAGAAGCAATTGGTGAACTTTATCCTGGATTTGACCGCTGAAGGGTGCTAACCAAGGGCGATGTCAAAGTATTGACAACCAGCTGTTCTCCAATCGATGTCGCGCTTCTCATTGTCCGGAACTTCTGGCAATACACGTTCATCGCGGCACCAGCGGCTCCCTATTGCAAAAATAGATGAACAAGCACACGCAAACCAGATATTACGATGATGCAGTCGGTTTTTCCACTGACGATCGAATGTGGGTCGATGAAGTAAAGGAAATATCGCATTAGAATGCCGGAAGTAGAGGTCAATGAGAACTTCCATTAAATCTGCTGGAGGAAATCTGCGAAGAAGATCTTGAAGTATCTCCGGGTTGTCAGCACGGGCACCTTCGTACTGTATCTCCCACTGAAAGAAATCAATTGAACAACTTGGACAGACACAAACTAGGGACTGACCGTCGGTGTTCGCCAAAATTGAGACCGTCTTGTCTGAGCAACGCTGTGATTGTCAGGGGAAACAGGGAGCGGATTACCTTGCTGAGTCGGATCCAGAGAGTCGCGCATGTGCATGTGCTTAAATTGTCTGGTTGTTTCTACAAGGCCTGCAGTGCTGCTTCGGCCATGAAAGCGAATGTTATTATCATCTGCGGAGTCGTCGTTTTCAGAGGCCCTCAGAGTAATTTTAGTTCTTCCGACAATAGATGTAATGACAATTTCTTCGGTCTCAGAAGAGGAAGACGAACTCTCCGAAGTTGAATCTTCAGAAAGGTCATTATTGTCACGATACGCCAAAAAGGTTCTGTCGGTAAGAATACGAGGTCGTCTAGCGCGCCGTGGTTGAGAATGGAAAACAAGATGTGTGGACACCGGGGAGGGAAAACTTCTGGATTCGAGCTTACTGATTGGATTTTGTCAGAATGAAAGGGTATCAAGATCGGTGGCAATCCAGCAGAAGCGAACGATGACGTCCTAGTGATTGGGTTTGAAGAAGATGCAGTTGAAGGGTCGTCCTGTGTTTTCCAAGAGTTTCGAATGACTGGGGGACCCAATTCATCGGAGAAGTCGATATCAGGTTGAATCTATACGGGACGGTTATTGGACTGTCTGCGATCACATAGATATGTATATGACAAACACGCTTGAGAATGGCTTCCAAGGCTTCCAGCTTATCTTCCAATCCCGTTACATAGCTGGATTAATTGATGGATTAGAGTGATATCAAAGGAAGCTGTATATACTGACGCCTTGGGTGGACTACGAGGTTTGGACGCCTCACTGAACAGAGATGAGAAATGGGAAGCTATGGCGAAGGAACAAGATAGTTACATGTATGTGCAAGGTTTACGGGACTGTGTGCAGTTTGTACAGATATTAGTGGACATCCAAGGACCATCACATTTTGTTTTCCTGCGTCTACAAGCATCGCAAGCTCTCTCCTTCTTCCGTTTCTTGAGCTGGGAGGCGGAGGAGTCGCTCGTGGGTGACATGAAGAGATACACTGTATCCAATTGAGCTGGTTCAAAGACCATCAACAGCACCACGTGGGTTGATCCCCGCATTTGATCCGGCTCATTTTATTCCTTAATTGCCGCAATCAGCCTCCATCCTCCAGCTTCCTCCATTACCTATGTTTCTCAAAAATCTAAGTAAATCTCACACTATCTTTCGAATCTCTGTTCGCCAGGTGTCTATTAACCGTCCTGGTCCGTTGACCTTACCTCGCCAAGACCAGCGCGAATTTGAAGACCTTCTTCGGAAAGCACAGACGCCCCTTACCCTTTCCTCGACCCTCGACCCCGAGGCAGATCTCGCGGTTCATCCAGATGCTCGCCAGCCAATAACTCCCGAATTCGAGGGTGACGTCAATCCAACCACTGGCGAGAAGGGCGGTCCAAAGCGTGAGCCCGTCAAACGCTGGGCTGCAGACCCGGGGGGAGATTGGAGCTTCAAAGGCAGAGTCTCGGATTTCTAGCGAGTTGGCCGATGCTCCTTTGGGCTTATGCCCATGAAATGGTGCGGCCTTCTTCGTACTCCTCCTCCACAATCTCAACCTTTCTTTTGGAAGATGGAATATTCTGCCATCATTTTCACATCTTACCACAGATGGCATGTACATACTAAAAGTTTCTCAAGTTCGTATACTGTGTTTATCCATATCACTCCGCGGACGGAAATTTTCACTATCGTTGTAATACAAACCCGGGGTCATTCCCGATGCCAGATTCGTCAACTCTTCGTGGAAAAGGTGTGAGCATCTGGCTATTTCTACCAAAATCGTTGACACCCTTGTTGTTCACCCATTCTCTTGGCCTTTCTTTGCCGCTGAACAGTCAATTGCGAAGGTGTTCTTTCTAAGTGCTTCTCCCTACCACCGGCGCGTCATCCGTATATCGCTCAACGACATGACGTCGTTTGTCATGGTTAACATGTCCCCCAGCACGTCCCATGGACCGGTCCATTCCTTACACTCGGGGATCCGTACAGTGGGTACTAGTGCGTATCGTTTATCAAACATCTTAGTGGCCGAAGCATCTGGCACAGCCCTCTGCACAGCCTATTGCCACTTTACAGCATTTTACCCATGAGCAATTCCTCTTGGCAAGAGGATCATCATGACATTGTCTCCTGTACCCGAGCAGAACCATTGGGTCGATCTTCTAGGTGACGCGCCGTCAACTCATCCACCAACTATTATTCGGGGAAAAAGAAAGATTGGTACAAGAATAGGTGCCAAAATAAACACGACATGCTGCGTGTATTAGTACATCAACAATAATGTTTTGGTTGTCCAGATATAAAGACGAAAAGCCTAATCGGGAAAATGTTTTATAAAACAATTACATTGTGCAGATTGCAACGCGTCCTATTATCTCCTGATACCTCTGGCCGGAGGGCAACTCCACGACCACGTCGTGCTAGAGAAAAACGAAAGCTAGGTATCAATATAAATTCTGATGGGATACTTGGAGCGAAACAGAAACCCACCGTTGGCTAAGAGTGAGTATAATTTAATGAGAAGAAAGAACAGTGAATGGTCAGTTCTTTGAATTGAGTAGAGGTGAGACAGCCATAAAGACAGACCTCTCATGATAGTCGCACGTCCTCTCGCCGTACCGATACCCCGTCCTCTCATAGCATTCGGTCCAACTCGTTTAAACCTGCGAAAAGAACAAGGGTGTGGGTACCATTGGTTAAAAGTTGCAGTAGATGAAAATAAGGTATGGAAACTTGCATGGGAGCATTCTGCAACATATCAGGTACGATGAAGAAGCGAATCATGCTCCCTCGGATGTATACTTGATCAAGTTGAGATACGCGTCCATCCCGACCAGTTACAGTGATATCTTTCAGCGAAATATTTAGATTGTCCTCGGCTGCATAGTAGTATAATCAGACACGTTATTGCGAGACAATACAGAATAGGGTAGACCGTTCGTGGTCAGCCTGGCTTTGCTTGTTTACGAAATATGAACGCACCTTCAGCAAGCTTTCCTCTGTACAACTGCCCCGTTTTCAGCTCAACTGTAATCACATGCCCTAGCGATTCATGAAGAAGCTTGATCGGGACACCTAATCCTGCGTTTGCCATAGTCGTAAGTAGATGTTCAAACTCGATGTTGTCTACACTCAAGAGTTTTAACTCGTTTATTTGGCACGCCCATTTGTTATAAACAAAGCATTAACAACCATGATGCTCGTTTATTGCCTTTGCTATTGACATTTTGAACGTCATGGGGGTTCTTGCTCAATTTGAAGATGCTTTGCTATTACCAAAGAGTTGTCCCATACGCATTTTGGATAAATCCAAAGATTTCCCAAGATTCTTTGGTTTCAGCCTGGAAAGAAGAAAAGTCGGGATGGAACATAGAACATAACGACGGTCTTCTTCTCGTCGCCTTCTCGCTTCCCCGCGCTGGTACTTACGGCGTACGCAATTTCAAAGAAGCGCACAGCCTCGAGGAAACTAAGCCCGAGCCGAACACGTTACACCCTTTTGTCCGTCCTCTGCGAAAGTTCTGTGAGAAAGCACGGAGGCTTGACGGCGAGTTAACGATGAGCGCGAGGTGAAAGATGTTTATTATCCAGATAGTAATGTCCAATTCTTTTCGTACTAAAGTAAAGTAAGGAGCACCTCGCTGCTAGTTATCAGAATGCCACAGTTGTTGCAAGTTCGGTCGGCTCTTGTTAATAATTGAAAGATTTTTAACATCAACTGGCATGACACGGAAGTCGTGGTGCAAAAGAACAAGGGTTCTGTCTTGTAGATTTTGGTAATCAGAGACACAATATGCCGTATGCCGTCATGATTTTTCTTCAAGGTCGGTCAGGAATGCGAGCCATGTCTTCTTGTCAATGACGCCTTCATCTATAGAATTCTCGGCGTTAATCAAAGTTCCACAAGAAAATTGCCACGACATACACAATCCGTCTGTATCTGTGATAATCACATATCTGGCGCCGAGTTTGACAAATATCTGGTGAACAAGCTCCATAGGAGAGTTGTTTGCAAGGGTTAGGGGGCCTATGTTGCATTTATATCAGCAACGCACACTTAACCAGCCAACGACGTACTTGATCCATATAGGGTGTGAAATCGAATGGGTCCAAGGGTGAAGAGGCTGTGCCCTGACCGGAGTCCTGTAAAGAAGAAATGGAAGAAGAAGCCACGGGATGTGAATAGGCTGTATGGAAGTGAACTTCATCCTCTCTATCGTCTGCTACCAAAGCTGTGAAACAATCAGCGGTCACAGTGGTGATAGAAAGGTGATAAAAAACGAACCCAGTGCGTGTTCGAGTTCGTTTAACCCAATGTATCCGACCATCCGATATCCATCATCGTTCATATCTCTTCGTACGAGTGGGAAACCGCTGTCATCAGAGCCAGACGACGTGAAACTCGTTACCTGGGCCTTTAGACTCCTGGCCGTGTTCTTTTTGTCCACTCTGATCACCTCTGCGTCCCGATAGGTCTTAAACAATATTAGCTTAAGTATTAATAGTTGAATTGTCACTGACAACATCGTTTATTTGAAGATTTCCCCATAGATATTCGTGCTTTGAATCGAGATACGGAAGTTGATTGAGTTCGATGACAAGGTCGTAAATGCCTTTGGGTTCCAAAGCATCTGCGACGGTCTTGGCGACAAGAACGGAAAGCATCACAGGCACAGCATATGTTAGAGTGTCTGTCAGTTCGAACATGATGACGGCCAGCGAAACCGTGGTCCGCTATAATGCAATTGTCAGTGGCGCTGATAAAATAGGGCGTTTGCCAAACAACCAAGCTTACTGTGACACCGGATAGCGTAGCAGCAGCTCCGACCATAGCATACAATCCTGGAACGATGCCTATAGATAACTGTTTGTCATTGCCTCGTCGTCGACTTGTCCACATCTTACAGTCTATATCTCCCCCACACGCACGAAACATCGACAAGTTAGGATGTTTGATTTGAAGCCACTGCATTGCAATTCCCATGACACGACCCGCGCATGCTCCAACGCCTAGAGTTGGAATAAAAATTCCAGCGGGCAATTTGATTCCGAAAGTCACGATGGTCAAGCCCGCCTTCACCAACATTGCGACCAATATTGATCTGGCCACAGGCCAAACATGAGTAACTGAGCCTGGATCAATGATACAGAGACCCAAATGAGTATTCCCAGAGCCAGTTCGACATTCCGCAAACAGGTTGTAAATGAGTTCAGTACCCCCATCCTGGTATATGGGTTGAGGAAACACAGAATAGAGGTCACCAGTGTAATCTGAGATCTCAATTAGCATTTGCAAACATAACTCAAGGAGTCGAGGACAGACTCGATTTGTTTACTCACTAGTAAGACTTCTATAATCGGGTGGGAGCCCAAGAAAGTTTTATTACGAACGCTCTTGCTCCAGTGGTAATTAAGCTTGGAGAAGTATGCTCCATATATTCCCTGGAATATAACTTCGGGTTAAACTCCAGTACAAGATTATCACTGAAATGGGACGTACTCCGAATACTCCAAGAAGTACGAAGGGGAGAAGCTCCCAAGCGTGCCAGTCCTAATAAGAACGATGAGCAAAGATATCTGCAAACTTTCCGGCAAGAACTGACTTTGTCGTAAGTAACCTGGAATAGAACAATTTTACCGGTTCCAAATGGATCAAGTATTTTGAGTGTAATGGCAGCAATCATGGCGCAGAAAAAGCTTATGAAAAGCTATTAGTAAAAGATGACCTCTCATCAATAATAAAGAACAAACCTTCTCCACATCACCTTTTCTCTTCGTCAGTACCAATGGATGATTACAAGAAAAAAGCATACCTTAGGAGGGAAAAAGTAGGAGACTTCCTCCAGACTAAATAAAGTCCCGCCTATGGGAGCACCGAAAGCAACTGCAACACCAGCGGCACAAGCGGCGCTCAGTATCTCACGACGTTTAGCTACATTTAGGCGACGTTCAGTCATGAGCGCATGCGTTCAAATGATCCGATTACCTTCATTGTTTTCATACTTAGTAGTTATTCGGCTGACAATATTGCCAACACAGCTTGCAATGTGAACAAATGGACCCTCCTTTCCCAGTGACAGTCCGGAAGCCACCGAGAGCGCCAGTCCGACGGCTTTCGTGAACAAGGTTCTTCCTCCAAGGTAACCATGTATGACGAAACCTGGATAGTGAGAGTGTTATTAAAAGTCGTTAGAACATGACATTGCGCCTTGCCGGAAAGAATTGTCTTGATCTCCGGGATTCCACTGCCTGCGGCCTGCTATCGTTAAGCGACGATATGAATACAGGGTTGAAGAGAACGCACATAATACATGACTTTTCGTTTCGGTTCTACCAGAGTTTTTCGATCCGTTGTAACGGTATCCCCGCCTGTGGTATGCGCACTGATTCCAGATTCCTTGCGGGTGACAAATGTCGTCGAATTTGTCAAATAGATGGTCAGCAGACAGGATGTCGATGCAAGCAAAAGCTGAAAAGTAGCAAAGAATGAGGCCAATCGTACAGATATATTGTGCTGTATTACTTACTGCGATGCATGTATAAGAGAAATACTCCACCAAGTTGTCCGTACCAGCGCCTTGCGTTGGCGACATTACATTAGACCACGTTCTCCAGGCGGGGCAAGATGCCCCAAGAAGCGGCGTTTCTTCATTATCAAGAGTCGGGCAACAAAATCGCGCCGCCTTCCACCATCCAGTTACACAGTAACCTTCCTTCAAGTCAAATAACAATTGCTCGCTTCGAACAACGAAAAAAGCCACTACCGCGGTCAGAAACCCCACAATTGTCACGATAATCCAGCCTAGGCTCTTGTCAAAGATAAGGCGGAGGCGAGATCGAATAGACTGTCGCCGCCTGAGCTTCGAAAAGCGAGCTGAATCTTTGATTGCATCATGCAGCCAGTCGATTGACGTGAAAGAAGAGTACCAAACTCTAATTCCGTTGACTTTCGCGTCCGCGTCGGGAGCTACACCATCTTTGGTATGAAGGGGTTCATCGTATGAAGAAATAGGTCTTGTGCTGAGCCGTGCAAATGAAAGATCACGGAATGGAGAAGATGAAAAAGGCAAATTACTGAAAGAGCTTGTTCGAGCTCGTTGAAGATTGGGTAGAATAGGTAACTGGGAAAGGTTCCTTCGGGAAGCCTTGCTCAGAACGCGTCGGCGCGTGGGCAGAGTTCCGTACGACCTGGTAACGGCAGGTGCTTCGAGATGGGTATGCTCGGTCGGCAAAGAAGTCTCCGTGTGTGGGGTTGGTATAGAGTTTGCTCTAAGCGGGACAGTTGCACTACTGCCCTTCCGGATTGGAGCCCACCGCAGTTCATCTGCCATGTCTACAGGTGAATCCTGCTCTGTCATATGGATAAAGAAAGCGATTGGCCTTTTGGACGATGGTGTAGGACTGAGGTTCCCTACCTCAGGGGGTGATGTAGGAGGGGAAGCGACGTAACTCGGAAGCTGATTTTGATGTGTTTCCATCCAAGGAGTACAAATATGGCAAGCATAAGTAGTGTTGGGTTTGACACTTAATATCATATCATATGTGATAATACACAGTATTTTATTTTATTTTGCCTACGATACGATAGCTAAACATAATAAACTACTTTGGAGTTGAATTTGAAGAGGCAACCTGATTCGAGGTAGCGGTGGTCGGACTGCCGTTATGTGCCGTAGATCCAGCAGTGTTATTTCGCGTAACCAAAGAATTCAAAACCATGGCCAACCCACTCATTTGCGTACTCTGCAATAATGACACATTGATCTCAAGGCTCAAGATTGTACCATTTGCCGTTGACCCTCGCAACACAGCAGGGGGTTGTTGTTGGCCTTCAGGGGTAGAGATGCAGCAGGCACTGGTATTATTCCTAATGCATGAAGTGCCGGCAGGGATGCTACAGGCAATTGGACTGGAATAGCAGCACTTGTTTGAGAGGGAGCGTAGTTTGGCGGAGTGGCAGGTGCAATGGAAAATGTGGAAATGGTTGGAGGTGCTGCACTACCATACGCTTGTGTATATGCGTAAGGATAGCCACGGTAGTACTGGGCCTGCAGAGTAGGCACAGCCGCTTGTGGTGTTGCACTGAAATGTGACATGCGCGCCATATTGTTATTTGCCCGTTTTTCCCTTTCTAATCGTTCGGCTTCGTTCCGCGCTGTACGCAGCTCGTTTCCTAACCATGCGTTCTCTGCCCTGTCAGCATCCAAAACAACTTGCGCAAGATAGTAAGCTTGGTCATCAGGTGCTGACCTCTAAACGGGATAGGACATCAAAACGGCGCTACCAGTAAGGATACTGAAGCACTTTACCTGAGCGGAGCATACCCTGAGCTTTCGCCAACGATCGCGGATAGCCTCGTGTCTCTGGGCACATTTTAATGCCAACTTCGTATCTAACACATTCACATATAAGGATGCTGTGACGGAATATAAATATGAATGAAGATGCACCATGCAATTCTTCCATCCAGTCCAAGTTGCGAGCTTTTTCCTTCCCTTTGCAAGATACGATAGTTTCCAAGTCATCTTTTGGCTGTTGAAACATGTGGTACGGCAGGAGCCGATTTATTACGTCTACTTCGTCGACGAAAGGTGAATCTACATCAGGATGGGTAACATTGGCTTGATCCTGAATAAGGCGAGACTGAAACCTATGAACATTCAACAAATCATCATTTTATGCAATGACATTTGCCCCACCTATTCACAGTCTCATTCATATACTCAAGTTCCTCAGGAGGACGTCTGATAATCTTTGGTTTTCGAGTAGAGGCTGTTTCAATTACATTGGTGGTTTGCTGAACTCCCTGATGCCAGGTCGACGCTGAAGTTCCCGAGGAGGAAGACGCAAGTTGTTCATTAGATGGAAAATACGACGTTGGTTGGAACTGAAAATTCGCGGGGTTCTGGTTATGTGGAGAGTTGTACCCACCACTGAAGGCACTCGACATCTCTTCCCGGTTGGTTTGTTGAGGTTTGGACGTGGCCAGGCCCGTGACCAGACAATATGTCTTCAGGGCAGGCACAGATCAAGTTTGTGACATTCGTTGATCGCCAAGTTTGAGACTGTCGAAAGTAATTAAAGGCGACCATAGCCGCCCATAACACACAGCAATTAACGTTACGGATTACTTGTTGCGGCTCCTTGTGGAGATGGATCCAAATAAAACAGGAAGGCTACCTAAAATCTAAATTTGGCAACACATAATTCTCGGACAAACCAGGGTGCTATTTGAGCCTTCGTGAATTCGATGCGCTTAAAAATGCATGGATTAATTGTAGATTGAGACTGAAAATTCCAGATTCGGGACTCCGCTTCGTACGTGCACAGTAGTGCATTACCATAGCTCACCGACATTTTCTACAACGTTAGATAAATTCAATTCAGCTATACCGCCGGGTCGACCACTGTACCCCGGGCATCGCCATGCAGTAGAGCATTTTTCTTCTCGATCATAACCTTGACTTGTTTGAGTAAATCGGCAGCTTTTCCAACATCTTCAGCATTACTTCCTGCAACTACCTCCAGATACTCTTTGGCAAGGACCAAATCGCCGTTTGGAATGCGCATTTCGTATTCGGCAACCTCCAAACTGGATTTTGCAAAATCTTGAACGGGACGTACTGGACCAGGACATGAGTGGGAGCGCCAAGGGAACGTAGTAAAGCCCAATGTCACTTACAGTCAGCTTGGCACACTTCGACGACCCGCCGATGATATGCCACAGCCTCCGAGTGCTCCTCCAGGGTACGATGGATTTTCGCCAGTTTGAGGTTGATCGTAATCTCGTGGGGATCTGCTGGTATCAAGGCGCGCTTATAGCATTCTACTGCTTCTCGGAGTCTGAGGGTTTTCCTAGGATTCAGTGGGGTTCACACTATATCTGGAATCTATCCCAACCTTCCGATTTCTTCATAACACATTCCCTGTGCCTGCCATAACCGGACATCGTAGGGACTGTTCGAAGGCACTTAGACCTTCATTTTCCAAACAAAAAAAAGTTACCGTAAGGCTGTTGCCCGTTGATAATAATGTAGAGAATAATGGTGCATGCTCAGCAGTTCGTAAGCTTGTCCAAGACCGTACCATGCCCGATAATCCTTTCGATTGACATCTGCAGAAGGCCATCATTGAAGGGGGGGCAGAAAGCAACCGGGAAATCCTCGTACCCACGGCTCGACGATAGGCTTCGATAGCAGCATGTGAGTTTTTCATTTCAACATACTCGTGCCCCATCAGAGTCCAAGCAGAGAGGTAGGTCCGATCAAGCTGTGTGGCTCTCCTGAAGTATTTGACGGCTTTCTCATGCTCAGCACGCAATGAGTAATGGTTTCCTGGTGGTTGCATCGCGTCAAGGCTAGAAATCGATCCAGGACACTGGTAATGCACCTATGAGACAGCAGACTTCCGGCCGGTCTTTATCCAGCACCAAGAATTCATGTGCCAATTTGGAGAGCTTTAAACGATTATCTGTAACATAAAGGATGTTTGAGTAGATGTCAATGTCGTCGATGCGGTGGGGATCGATAACAAGTATCTTCTCAAACTGGACGACAGCTTGAGCGAAATCTGGAAGATATTTAAATAGACGAGCCCAGGATTGCACCAAATGTTTACCTACCATGCATATGGTACAACACACATGCTCGTAAGCCCATCACCCAGACACTGTTAGGAAAGAAATCCGGGGTTAGCAGTCGATCACAAAGTTGAAATTCATTTTCGGAAGGGTTGTGAAGCTCGTTCAACGTCTTGATTTGGAACATCTGGACCAGCGGGTGATCAAGCGGCAATGGAATCAAGTGTAGGAGAGAAGATAGCTGTGGGAGTTGTTAATAATGGTCAGGCGACATGGTTTGAGAATAACCTCTTCGCTGTCTCCGATACAACTGCCCAGTAATGTCCAGGCTGACCAATTCCACTTACAACCTGCTATAGAAAGCAGGACGCTTTCAATGGCTTCTTCTCGCCTCGACAAGCGAGACAGAAACAATGCCTTCCTGGATTCATACCACTTTTAGGATGATGGAAGTTTCGGAGCTAAATGTACCCACAGAAAGATAAGCCATGGATCACTGGCATCTTTCACAAGGTCGTAAAGTTCCCCTAAGAATAAGTTGATCGGAGTAGGAGGTTGATGTCGATTACCTGGAGAGTGTCTTTAATCTGGCAAGATTCCTGAACAGTAGATAGATAACAGCATACTATCCAACTTGTGCCAGTCCCGTAGGGCGTTCTTCTCTGTTGCCTTTGGAAGAACGAGGCTGAATACACGAGCTTAACGCGTACAGCCTTGGGTAACTTACAATGAACTGACAGTACAGTCTGAGAAACGTTCCTTTGCAGCTTTTACATTCTTTCAAAAGATGAATGGCACGATGAAACTGTCGAGCTTCAAAGCATGAACGAGCAGCAAGAAGGGAATCTGCTTCTTCTTTCTCTAGTCCAATTTCCAAGGATCGGGCATTATCCTGTACACAATAAGATTTGATAAAATCACGATGCCGTCAGAGATTACCGAAAGAGAGGTCTGGGTAAGTGGTTGGGTTGGCTCGGGTGATCGATTTTCCAACGAGGCGAGTGCCTGCGGGGACTGAGACCTTGTTGGTGTGGAGGTTGAGAATGTGGCACCAGAAGGGGAAGTGTTTGTCGCCCTCTTTTCCGGTGCAGTAGAAAGCAAGAGTTCAGATAGCCTAGCATCGTGGATTGAGGGCTGTGGGTGAAATACTCTCTTAGCGTTCATTAAACGCACCATTTAGCCGCAACTATTAGTCCTCTTTCTAGACATTCTTTGGATGTTTTTCGAATCTCCAATATATCCTGCGCGTCAACAGCCTTGAAAGATGACATGTTGTGAGAATGAAAGAGCAAGTGGAATAAAGACTTAAGAAAGTTATTCACCAACAGAGTCTGGCAGTCTTAATTTAGTAATTTGGCAATCAACCCGAAACTAGAGAAGTGGGTAACATACTTGGGCAAGTACACATACTACGATTTTCTGTACCGTTGAAACAACTCAATTCCGTCTCAGCCCATGGTGAGCATTTTTCAGTGCCTCGCAACTATTTTCGGAATGCTCACCCTGATAGTCTTTGCAAGTGTGTTGGACTATAACATTGACTCGGACGACGGTGGTCTATATAACACCAACACACGATCCAGTTGTTCATTCATTGGACCTGCGCTAAATTGTGTCATGATTTGGGGCTTGGTTGCTCTTACTGTGTTTCTCTTTGCTTACCGAATAATCGCTATCCTTCCCAAAAATCACAAAAAGACAAGGCATTCAACGAAGCGAAAAACCAACTGCAGTGTGGCCGTTTTTCTAGGTTCAGGTGCGAGTAACCGCTTTAAACACAATGCGCTTCCTATGTCACTAAAAGCTGTACAAGGAGGACATACTAGTGAAGCTTTAGCCCTTATCTCGGCCTTGAACCCTGAGCGATATAATCCAAGGACATATGTTGTGTGTTCTGGAGACGATCTGAGTGTTCAGAAAGTGATTCAATTTGAGTCCCAATTCTCCGGCACCCAGAAATCAAATGTAACTGAATCTTTATTGATTTATTATCAATTGTTGAATGCTTCGCCTTACAGTATAGTCTGTTGTTGATACCGCGTGCAAGACACGTACATCAACCTCTCGTCACTATCCCTGTTTCCGTGGCGTTCTCACTAATACATTGCATCTACTATCTGACATTTCGACCTTTATTCGACCCTAAAACGCCAAAGTTTGCGGACGCTCTGGTGTTGAACGGCCCAGGGACTTGTTTCGTTCTATGTATAGCAGTTTATATCAATAAGGTCCGTAATTACCTTCCGTATAACATGCAATTACGTCGCTCTAAGAATGACAATAGTTCCTTGGTTTACAAGCGCCTTTGATTATCTATGTTGAGACATTTGCTCGCGTAAAGTCCTTGTCTTTATCCGGCAAACTAATTCGCCCTTTCGCTGATAGGTATGTCATAAACTTGGTTCAGATACAACTCGGTATTCATACCATCCTATAGGTTTCTGACCCAGTGGCCAAGCCAAGGAGGCTCGTTAAACAGTAACAGCTGGCTTGTCTGAAGTCGAATATTGTAAAGTTACTTGGATATTGCATAGCTATATACCAATTATCAAACGAGGCCTACTTGTGCAAAGAATGTATAACTAGTGGTATGTCTGCGTAAAAGTAGGACTACTTCCTGGTCCAGCGATCTTCACCTGGATTGCCACCTCGTCTAGAAGGACTGGCCGACCTCCCCCTCCCACCCTCTCGTTTACTTGGCTCCCATCCACCGCCCCCCCCTTCAGCTTTGGCTGGGTTAAGCCTCCGTTCCAATCTCTGCCCAGCACGCAGCGAAGAGACTAAATCTTTCGATGCAAGTCGAAGATGCATGAAGTTACAAAAACCACCTCGGTTACATTCTCCATTCTCGTTCTGACGACAACAGGCCTCTCGGAAATCCGTCACTGGAGACAATTCTGCATACAGCGGTCGACCTTGAACAGAAATTAATTATCGACGCCTGTGGGGTGAAGTCGCAAAACACATACCTGCATACCAGCGTTCATTACAGCTATCAACAGCAGCTTGTGCTTCCGTTTCCCATTCATATCGTGCATAGACATTCCCTATTAAATGATCGCCGACATTATCGCATACCTGTCATTCAGGTAAGAAAGTTAGTAACACCTTCAGGTGAAGATACTAGGCAAAAAAAAACGTACATGAAGTTCTAGAAGGTGCCCGAACTTTGCTAATTCGCAGTAAAGATCCTCATAAACAGCATCAAACCCTTCTTGGAGTTCTTTCAGGGTTAACTTGCACACTGGATCGTGTGCTGGGTTGTGATAGACATTGGGAAGGAGAATGGTTTGGGAAAAGGGTGGTTTGATGTGCTTTCTGGAACAACGGTCACCGTGACGGCATGCTCCAATCTGCGTAGTAGAGAAGTTTACAAACTATCAGAGGAAAGGATTGCTCGGAGGTGATTTACCTTGTAATAGAAAGAACAGTTGACGCGATCCTGTTCAGTACCGAAGATATTGGCCTGTCGAAGCCAAGGATCAGCTTTGGGAAAGAAATTATATAAAGATGCATACCCACCAAATGTGATGCCATTGAAAAAGAAGAGTAAAAGGTCAAGTATTAGTTACAATTCAGAAATGAAATGGCACACTTGGAGTGGGTGCATGGTGGCTGACAAAGATCAATTTGAACCCCGAACATCTGGTTCGGCAAATTCCGTGTACAGCCTCAAGCTGGGCACATGCCTTTGGAACTTACAATTTTTGCGGTAACTCATCGTTAGTCCCATCGTTAGTCCCTTGTGCTATACTTGTATCATATTTTTCGCAAGCTCACACTTCTACTTCCTCGGAGGACGATTCGCAATATATACCAACGACGGACACCTTTCATTCATTTAACCAAGATGTTTTTGGATGGACATAGTCCCCTGGGCCCGTGGTATGAGTATGTTTTGTGCCACTAGTCGACTTTGTGGACAAGAAACTCTACCGGCAGCGCAACTAGTTATTTGAATCTTTAGTCTGTCTCTTTTTTAAATTGTTACAACCAGGCTTTTAATGCAAGAGTTTGGTCTGCAATATGAAATGCAGTGTTATCAATATAGTATACGATCTTTGACAATTTGTAAGCATCAGATTGTCTTGCTTAATTTTGCTCGTTTTCAGCCGTAGAATTTATGAAGTCTCACTTTGTTGTCACTGCTTACTAGGTACCGACCGCCTCCGATATTTCTTGCTCGTATAAGATCTCGAACTAAAGACTGACGTTGGAAATCAGCAACTTCTAGACTTGTCATGTGCACTATTCATACCCCCTCTCTTTATTGGCTTACAATCATTGGGCCGACGACGTTGACGATTATCTTTGGTGTTCGAAATTTACCCACACCTTTGTCCATATCGAAATCTTATCTTCCATTTAGGAAAAACATGGTATCTACACTGCCTCGTCGTGATTTTCTCGGTAACAATGCTCGTGGAAATACCATGTTCTCCACCGAGCTTCCCATCCACCCCATTCTTTGGGATTCGGGTATGGAGATCCTTCGCAGATGATAGGACCTATGAATCCATCTCACCGAATTTTTATCCGTTTCCAAGATTTACTAGCAGCTCTGTCGTCGTAGCTTTATTATGTAGCATGGGGATTGATAATTGCTCCTTGCGCCATATTAGGCAGTGATTTTTCAATATTGACAGGAACTAAAAAAATTAACCGTTGGCTTTGTCTTGGCATTCTTATTATAATTTCACTTGGAGCGTTGTAAAGACTTATTTTCTCGAACCTACTGCGCTCTCTAAGAAAATCTAACTATAGAGAATAAGAATAAGTCTTTAGTTTCCTAATAAGGTGGTCTCTAGTAATATATCATCAACAACATAGCAGCCGTTTCATAATGAACGTGGTCTCAAATGCTCAGTGGTCTCAGAAATGCCCTTTGTTTATTCTCTTATTTACTCTTCAACTCAAGAATCAAATGGATCACGCAAGAAAGGCTATACTACGTGTTTTATAGCTGCCAAAAGATTCAGAAATTATAATCCACATATTTAAAGAGCCTCTATGGGCTCTGAGGAGGAACTCATTTGATTACTTCTAGACCCTAACTCCGAAATGAGTCGCAACTTTTCGCTCTGACTTCGTTTCTCAATTAGTTGATCGCTGGATAACTACTCAATATTTTAGACGTTGAGATTTCGTGATTTCTCTGTCAGCATAAAGGAGTGTAAACCATTTCAATGAACAATAGCAAAACGGTGGTAAGTACACAACTTCGGGATTTCCCGGTAGATTCCGGTCATCTATCTGGATCTGTGTTCTATTTTGGGATATATATAGCCGATTCCAGAAATAGACTATAGATAACCTTTTTGGTATTTGTGCATAACATTCATATACAAATGTGTGATCTTTTCAATCGGAATGAAGTACAGGATCATGTGCGAGTTTCTAATAATCTAATCGTAGTGCTACAGAGTCATACATAGGCGTCCAAGGATATCCGATATTACGACCTCCGAGGTGGTTCCCACGACATGAAAGAGTCGTCGAGAGGTGCTGGTGAATTGGCACTAGAAGGCATCAAGTCCCATGGCCTAACGTTGAGAGAAGGACCCCTCATTGTCGAAGGCATTCTTTGCGAGTAAATTTGGGAGGGGTGGAAGCCTGCTTGGTTAGAGTCAACCATGGCCCTCGGACTCGGTGTGATATCACTTAGAGCATTTCTGAAGGAGTATGAGTACAGCAGTTGACGAGACAGAAATCGATGAAACCCACATCGTAAATGAGTCCAGCTCCGAAATACGTTGGTGAAGATGACAGTAGCCCCCGTTATGATGGCTCGAAGATTGGCCAAGAATGTCAGACGCTTTTCTCAACCGCAAAGATAATTCGAGCATAGTGTTGTAGCTTGCCGGATCGTGAAGGCAGCTGCAGCCACCTGAATGTTGTTTGTTTGGTCGAGCTTCATTTACAGGTGGAAAACTCCCATCATTGAACCCCATAAGCCCAGGGTAGTTTAGCAACATCGACGTCAGGTCGTAGTCTTGGCCAGCTCCTTGGCCAGCGATTCCCGCAGGAGAAAAGGGATATTCATCTGTTGGCGTCATGAGGCCAGGTGAGGGGGTACTTTCCAAGGGTGAGAGGAGATACGGAGATTTACGGCGGGACTCGTAGTTAGCTGAGGGTTGGATTGAGAGAGAGTAAAGTCCAGATTTGGGGGGTGTCGTTGGATTTGTAGATGAGCTTCGCCGTGGTGAGGAATCGCCTCTTTCAGAAGACGACGAAGAAATAGGCGGAGAAGGTGCATTGGAGGAGCACGATTCATCGCTGCCTGGCTGATTACTCTGTACCCATCGAGGATGTGGTTTATTCTTGAGCTAATTTAATCTAGTCAGTATTCTGTTTATTGCAATGATGCGAGAGTACAGACCTCGCGAATGACGCCTTCAAGCTCAGCGACTCGTTTGATTAATCGAGAGCTCTCGTCCTGTGTTTCGACTCTCTGACTGGGGTCATCCACCTCATATACACAGAGTCCTGTCTGTACAATAATAAGTACTCGATCCAAAACGAGCGCCGAGGGTCATACCAATCCGAGTTGTGTACAACGTGCACAAGCTGGGCGCTTCCTGTCACACTGAGAATATCGTCGTTATTATATAGCAAAAATGCAGAAATAAGACTTACCATGCGTTTTGATGTGTGGCAGTTGAGGCACGACTGAGTAGTCCTGTTACGACGTCTACGGGAGCACAGATGGGTCAATATACGAGGATCATTCGAAAAGATATTGAAAAAGGTATCGACCTTTTGCGATGGTCGCCATCAGGAGCGGGAGTAGTATCAGAAACATTTCTCTTCTTGCGAGGTGCAGTCTCTGCTGACATGTTTGATATGGTTGAACTTGGTACGCTTGGTGTTGTTGGGTAGTGACTTCAAATAACGGAGTGGTGTTTAGTATTTGTAGTGTCCAAGGAAGTCTTGGCATGGCCGATTCATCGAAAATGGAATTGCGTCCAGATATTGTCAGATCGAAGTCAGGAAGTTTCCCAAAGATAGGGAACGCCCATTCTTAGACTTACATGCCAACACTGAATATCAGAAGATTGAATGCGTGGGAAGTAAAAGAAATCGCACACATCGATCAAGTTTCCCACCGTAGCCTCTCGTCGAACGGAGACATGGGATTAGAGCGAAGGATCGGAGGAGAAAGCGATAAGTCTGACCGAAGTGTTTAATTGTGCGATATTGGTTGGTACTAAAATGTCAGGTTGGAATAACACTCCACCGGTATTGAGAGCACCGAATAACACTACCCTGAGTGCAATGGTTCAGCAAACACTTGCGCACTGCTTTGAGAAGCAAGGACGAGCTCTTTGAAAGATTGGCATGTAGCTTATAAAAGTGATTCTAGCGTGAAATTGGCATACAGGGACTGTTCCAACTTAACTGTAAATCTCCCGTCTCGTGGCTCCTCGCGATCCTAAAAGATCCCAGCAAATCACATTTCTGATTCAAGAGACCCACGGTCCAAATCTGTGCACATGGACCTTACGTTCACTGCAGGTGCTAAAGATCTCAAGAAGGAGGTCCATGGGTTTTCTTCGGTCGAGTTCTTGTTAGTTGACAAGAAATGTTTACAATTGGCCGTCTGTCTTCAATGCAATTCCTTGGCGATCCAGGGCGACCTTAAAACACCTTTTAATAGCTTTTAATCCGTGCGATACGTAGGTGGCGTATTTAGCTTTCTGCCTTGGCATAGTATGTTTATCTCAATTGTTGATTCAGATCTATTAACGTTTACCTTATCCAGAAACCCATAACGACACCAGACAACATCTAAAGCGAGGAACTATTCATGTGCTACTTATTGATTCCAATTGCTAATCTGCGTGCCTATAGGCATTAACTTGAGCCAAGCCTTTCTACCCTTCCTAGCTGGCTACTTTCTCCGATTGGCTCAATCGCAGACCCGGAGAAAACATGTACTTATCGTAAAGGTTACTAAAAGTACACGTCAAGATTTCTTCTCTTGGCGCCAGCTTGGCATCCTCCGACAAGTTATGTATACGTTATCTTCTTTTTTGGCTAGAAAGACATGACGGTACATGCGAAAGACGGAAGGCAGATTCTGGGAAACGATGGCAAGTAACAAGTAGTCGATCTGACTTCTTAAAAGTCAGGATCTTTCTGTTACAGCAGTATATACTTATAAACATGAAGTCAATGTTCGAAATTATATCATGCTTAAAAATAGCAACTAGTACGCAGTTCGGTTTGTCCGGTCTGACTTCAGAACATGATTTGCATGAACTTGGAAATTCCATTAAGCTCTCCCGAGTCTTGAACGCACGTTGCATAACCGAACTGCTTTTCAGAGGCACGACGAAGTCCACAAAGCGATGTGGCCTTCAGTGGTGAAGTTAGCAGTTCGCCCAAGGTTCGCCTCCCCAAGCCGCGGAGTCTCGCGAAGTATGAGAACTGAGAACTCATCTGCACAACTTTCTAACCACATAAGTCCCCTGGTCTATATTGTTAGACCAGTACGTGGATTGCTGAGATATTAGACTCTATTGGCATCAACGAGAAAGTGAAAGTTGAAAGATAGGAAAGGGCTGGCGTGTATATATACCTTTATTTTCTCGACATTCATTTATTGTAAGCCCTTCATTGCTGCGCGTTATTATTATTGGAAGGCCCCAGCTACTGACTTTGGGCATAATGCGTTGGACTATCAATGATAAGTTCGGTGGCGTGAGTTGTGGAGCTTCAATCCAACTTCTGGAATGAATTATCTTGACACGAATCCACGCCTATCCAGACCTACCCACGTCGCCACAGTCCGAACTCATGAGAATTGTAAGAGATAGAGTGAGCGAGTGATGCGCAGCCCAAAAACTCCCGGATGTATTCTGTGAAAATTTGAGATGAGGCGTGTCATGACAGCGCAGTTTCGACCTGGGATACGAAGGAAGCTACCCTTGACTCCGAAGACTTTTCTGGACCTTTGGATGATGTAGAATTTGATCTATTGTCACCATAATAGAACGGAAATGTACAGGATACTCAGCAGGGTTTAACATCTCAAACGAACGAGCTGCCTAATCCACCCAACATTGTTATCCACCAAGCACGGTACAACGTCATCCAACCCTCTTCATCAATAATTCGTTTGGCGCAATCGAGCAGCCCAAGATAGGGGTCTCCTTCGTTTCTCAACCTATTCGACGAAGATTAGTATTAGAAAAGATGACGATATAGCCTTCAGCAAACTCACCCAATGACATCTTCTTCAGCGCCTGAATATTCCACCGTATTGTCTGCATCGCCGTCTATCTCTTGTGAGACTGAGTTGTACTCAGCAGACGCGTGGTTTCGTTGAATGGCCAGCCTGGTAGCGATAACTTCCAGTGGTGCCAAAACCATTACTGTAGCACAGAAGATGATCAAGTATATCATCAACTTGATCATTGAGATATCCCTGGAGCGGCTCCCCGTTCGGACAGCCCTGGAAGAAGCAAACGACGCAGAGGGCCGAGGAATAATACAATTATGCAGACATGGAGCGCCTCAGCGGCCATAAGTCCCGGTGTTAGATATAAAATCCAAGGACGGCGTCGTTCAGTTGGTGTAAGGAGCGCGCGTAAAGCTGCTGTGACATTCAAGTACGACAGCTTATGAGGGGTAGTAATGGATCTATTAAAAAATAAGAAAATTGTTGTCCAAACAAACAGTAAATTTGGAGAGCATACCTGTAGGTTATAATGGAAGTTGGCAACGATATAATCAACATAATGAAACTGTAGAACAACGTTCCCTAGAACATATTTTAGCATGGTACACCAACTCGGGACAATGAATTTCTCACAAGAACGCCAGTCTCTGGTGCTCTATATTTTCCATGACGCGGACCTTGTGTATCCATTGCGAACATAATAACGAGACTGACGGCGAATGTGCTCAGGGCAGTAGGCACTATGACAGACACGTTAAATCATAGAATGTGTTATGTGTAATGTTGTGCTAACTTAGTCCCTTGTAAAGTCCAGCCCAGCCCTGTAGAAGATTTAATATTAGATTTGAGACGTCAACACGCATAATAGCAAATGGGAGTGCACCTCAAGCTTGTATACACGACTCATCATACCAAAGTACGAATGCACTACGGGCCCTGTGTGGGGAGCAGTTCCGCCTTCTGAATCAAGCTGAAGACCTTTGGGATTGTAATTTGCTCTGAATCTGACCAGAATTCCGGTTAGAGGAACGAAAACGGCCAAAGTGATGGCTGAGGCCAGGAGGAGTATCAAGGCGTCCGGTGGCCTACTAGAATCTGAATCAGACATATTGGACTTGAAGGCAGGAAATTTCGAGTTCGAGCTGTAGCCTGTGGAACTAAGTAAAATGTTTGAGGTGAAGGCAAGGTGAATGCTGCGGACTGGGACACCGAGCGGCGCCCCTCTCAGTGACAGTCGCAATGGAGTGACGTTCCCCTTTCGGTGTTGTCAATGCCGATGAGTGCCGATGTTGCTTGATGCTGCCAGTGTGACAAAGTGCTCACGTGCTGCTAATGAGTGAGTGAACATTGGACCCCGACGCCCGACAGCCCGACATCCTCGTTGTAACTTAAACCTGATATCAACTACCAGATGTTATGTGCATTGCTCTCCATGTACGAAACATGATAGTTGGCTACCCAGTGTATCGATAATCTCAGGCGTAAAGACTCGAGGGCGTGGACTACTTTTAGATGGTCTGCCACATTGCGGTCGAAGCTATCCCCGAGATCGGTGTCAACTAGCTAGTTTGCTCGATCTTGAAATTACACTGAGAGTAAACTGGAGCGACCGTGCTACTCAAGTCCAACGGATTTGAAGGGTAAAGAGCAGGTTCGAGGCGACAAAAGTATTGTAATCATCGAATTTTGTGTGAAAGAGTCGTAACTCAAGTCTGCGCTAAGGCAATATTACGCTCCAAACACTATTGCGCTGTTCTACCACTATTACTCACCAAATAATCAGGTCATTTCAGTTTGTATTCGTGTTACGTTTGATGCAAGTGCACTCTTGGCCAATTGGCATACCTTGCCGTCCTTCCATATCGCCCGACGCCGATTACATATGTATTATCAGTATTCAAAATGATTTTCGCCCAGTGCCCAGACGAAATATAAATTAGGGAACTATGTAATTATTTGATTAGAAACTTAATAGGATGGCTATATAGTATATTTGAATGTATATTATGGGTGTTGAGATAAGAAATGTTAACAAATAAAATTGCTCCACTACTTATACCTTGAAGTAGAGTCACTGGAGGCACCTGGGATTTGACTCTCCGACAAGAGCACGTTAAATCAACCGCTTGTCCTCTGGTTGGCACCATCACCTGCATCTTGCACTGGCCTCATTCTGAACTCGCTCTCCGTATTTGTTCCAATATCTAAGCTCTATGTCCATGATTTCAACGTCAGGCTCTGTGGCAGAGAATAAAGTAAGTTTATCGTTTCAACCGTATGAATAATCTTTGTATTCAAATCACTTTTCTGCAGAGGCAAGCCTTGGAGCAGCTTAGATACAGCAAAGAGCGTCAAGCAAACCGTTCCCAGGTGGCTTCATCATCATCATCAATCTCTTCCAACCCTTCCAGTCAGCCACATCGTACTCTGCCACCTGCACAGTCTAGAGATGCAAGTGGGCCATCTCGTTTTTTTCCCAATCCTCATTCGTCACCTGTTCATGTCCTTGCGCCTAATTCAAGTCCTATCTCCAACGGTGATTCGTCATCCAGGGCATATCCATCTGCCATTAGTCTTCAACATTCGCCAATTGCCTCCTCTTCTAATTCAAGCCACACTAATATATGGCCTTCGGCGAGGATAAACTTTACTTCCGATCCGTTAACTGCACCCAGCAGATTTGTTTCTAATGGAAATTCACTGCACGCGTCGTCGCTCAGCCAATATAGTGGGGATGAGCTATCAAATCACGAAGAAGGGCCTCCTCGCAAAAGATAAATCGAGGAACATCGGAAGACGCGTCTACTATTCTAGGGTCTCCATCATCTCCGGATATCCAGCGCGTCGGCAAACGACGTCATGTTTCTACAATCAGCGTGGATTCTATGTCGATATCCTCAGAAGAATCACATCCAAAGCCGGGTCGGATTCTTGCTGGTTCATCCAAATCTCGCCTTACCAAATCTCGTCCAAGTCCCTCTCCCGAGGCGTACACAGTGATACCCGCCATTGATAGAAAATTTAATATGTTCATGATGACGCATCCAGGGGAAGACAATGCGAAAGTCCACGCAGCGTGGATGCAAGCTGGCTGTGATAACAATAAAGCAGATGCATTCTTAAGAGATCCTGCCTGGTCGCCGGCGCCCCCTTCGTCGACAGCAGTAGACAGAGAAGCTCTGGGTCGAGTCAAAGAGATCGAGGAAGCATCTAAAGCTCAGAGAGCTGCTGTCAAGGAGAAAGGTAAAAATCCATGATCTACGCGAATCGTCCCGGATTAGAATTAAAGGCTCCTGCGACTCCTCCACCTTCCAAGCCGATTGTTGATCTAACAACACCGTCATATACAAACCTGACGTCTCCTTCAACACCTGCTATACGACTTCCTCGAAGACAACGTGCAAAGAAACTTGTAATTCATTCCGACGATGAATCTGCTTATGAAGACCTCGAATCCAATGACGAAGATGAAAGTATGAAACAAGCACGCTTAGAATCCGCATACGAGACCCGAGCTCTGGATTATCTGAATACTTCAGAGTCTGACGCATTACAAGAATTAACTGGTATGTTGTACAGTAATAGACTCTTATAGAAACTGAAAGTGTGCGTCGACAGGATGCACCCCCGAACAGGCTAAAGCCATTATTGCTCTCCGGCCGTTTAGTTCTGCTGAAGATATACGAACCAAGCTTGGACAAGGGAAAAAGAAAGCGGGGCCGACTGGTATCAGTCCGCGAATGTTTGAGGATTGTACTCAAATCCTGAAGGGCTATGGTTCTGTCGACAATGTTTTAGAAAGCTGTGAGAAGATTGGTCTGACTCTCCGTACGACCATTTCTTCGTGGACCACTGAGAGAAATCCCAACGCCGACGAGAATGCCGACGAAGGAGCCCTCAGTCTGTTATCCATCAAGCCTTTGAAGAATCCCAAAGCCCAAAACTATTTGACAAGTCAACCTAAATTACTGGCACAAAGCGTTGTGCTGAAAGAATACCAACTACTTGGAGTGAATTGGCTCAATCTGCTTTACCGCAGTAGTCTAAGTTGTATTCTCGCAGACGAGATGGGTATGTATTGTCACCAATCATGTCACCTTTCTATGCTAATTTCCAGTAGGTCTAGGCAAAACCATTCAGGTCATCAGTTTCCTTGCCTACCTCAAGGAACAGGGCAAGAAGGGTCCTCATCTCATAGTAGTGCCGTATGTTCTTCGTTCTCTTTTCTTATTCGTCACAAAATCTCAATTTAAGCTACAGATCGTCCACATTAGAGAACTGGTGTCGCGAATTCGCCAGATTTGCTCCTTCTATTGCAGTGCAAACTTATTATGCCGACAAGAATGAGCGCCCGGCCCTCCGAGAGACTTTGGTCAACTCACAGAGATGTCGTAGTAAAACATTTGAAGGCTGGGAAGTGCTCATTACCACTTATAATCTGGCACAGGGTGATGACCGTGACCGAAAGTTTTTCGTAAGATCGAGTGGGACGTGAGTCACTGTAATCCTCTGCAATACCTCTGCAATATGTCTAACCCGATTGCCCATTAGTGTTGTGTATACGATGAAGGCCATGTTCTGAAGAATTTCCAATCCCAGCGGTACCAGTCACTATTGAAGTTCGGCTCGAATTGGAGACTTCTGTTGACTGGCACACCCTTGCAAAATAATTTGCAAGAACTTGTCGTACGTGCCGTATTTATTATCATGCTATATTGCTCAACTGCTTCCGTCTCAGTCTTTGCTAAATTTCATTCTACCTGACCAATTTGCCGGTTCAATCGACTCTTTGCGTGCTATTTTCAAAGTCAAAGGAGATACTAAAGTCACTCTACTTTCTCAAGAGCGCATATCACGGGCAAAGAAAATGATGACTCCCTTTGTCCTGCGCAGAAGAAAGGATCAAGTACATTTTCGTAAATGATCTGTCTTCAATATCTGACTGGTCCATTTTTGAAGGTTTTGAAAGATCTACCAAAAAAAAACGAGCGTATTGAATGGTGCGACATGACCGAACTCCAGCGGTCCATATACCGCGATACACTCCAACGTTCTCGGAAGACTATAATTGAATCTCAAGTCGATGAAATTTCGGAAAGTTCTTCCAGCAAGCCATCCAAAAGGCGCGGCTAGCCACTCGTCCCAAAGACAAGCTTTACGCAGAGAACAGCTCTAATGTTTTGATGGATCTTCGCAAAGCAGCTTCACATCCCATGCTTTTCCGGACTAGGTTCACTGACGATACCCTGTCCCGAATTACCAAACAGCTATTAAAGGAGCCCGACTTCAGGAAGCGCGGCGCCCTCTACGACCTTGTCAAAGAAGATATGTCCGTGATGACTGACTCTGAGCTCCAGGTTTTCTGTGCAACATACAAGGTTTGTCATTTATCATACTTAACCATGAATCTCTTACTGATGCTGTCATCAGTCGACTCAGAAGTACCTTCAAGATCAGTCTTGCTATATTGATGCCGGAAAAGTTCAAGTGCTCCTTGGATTACTACAAGGTTATAAACAAGAAGGTCGAAAGGTTTTGATATTCTCTCAGGTCGGTAGAGCTCTGCTATTCTGCCATTAACAATATTTCTGAAAGCATTTTAGTTCACTCAAATCTTAGACATTTTGCAAGCTGTACTCAAGAATCGTCATATTAAGTTCCTAGTCCTTACAGGAAGCACCCCAGTGGATGTCCGACAGACCTTGGTGGACGAATTCACTGAAGATGAGTCGATTCCGGTTTTTCTACTCTCTACAAAAGCTGGAGGTGAGTTTGATATCATGTCGTTTATCTGGAATGTTACAAATCCACCAATATAGGCATGGGTATAAATTTGACTGCTGCTTCAGTTGTAATTATGTATGTGCCATCCTATCTTATCTTAATCGCTACGTTTTAAGCTCTTTTCCCGTAGGTTCGACCAAGACTTCAACCCCCACAACGATCGACAAGCACAGGACCGAGCTTATCGAATAGGTCAGAAACGAGATGTCGAGGTGGTAAAGCTTATCTCCAAGGGCACGATCGAGGAGGATATGCTTCGGCTGGGGGAAACGAAATTGGCTCTCGATGAAGCAGTAGCTGGGGATGGTGATGAGAATGATGGCAATGCGCCTGAACGCGAAATGCGGGGTTCTCTGTTGAAGTCTTTGAGGAAGCAATATGAAATGCAGGACGGAGCAATGAGTTGATGTACCACCAACGGGATGGGAGGCATGATACACTCATGATGTAGATCGTCGATCCTTTATATCGCATATATTCACTGTACATTATCTAGACCATATTTTTCGTGAATTTATTCATTACTAGTATCTACAAAAACACGGAAAGCCCTCTGATTAGTCTATCTACACTAGCACGGAAGTACTCGTTATCAACACCCTGTTCCCTCGAATCCATTTTGACCAGCGGGTTTCTGACAACATATTCCAGGAAGGGGCCCACGTATATTTGGCGCAATACAAATCGCAGAGAATCAGTTTTTGAGTCGCTGAGCATAACAAACTTGTAGCCGGTAATAGTTTCAAATAGGTGTAGTTTGTACGCAGATGTGCGATAGTTTACAAACTGTTCGTCCCTGCATAATCTTATGGACTGAAAGACAGATAGATGGCAAAGAATAACCCACCTGCCAGACAATTTCCTGACCATGTTCCTCAACGAGATAACAACTCCATAAACCAGTTTTGCCTCTTCGTCGAAAGGCAGTCCAGTGCTTAAAGTTGCTGCTGGTCCTGTAGGTTGTAATAGCGGGGTATTGGGCAACTGAGTTGTGCCCTCATTCATTGCCACCACGATACCAGTACTTGATGAAAGTGTATTTCGAGGGCTGCTGAACCCAGACGATAATCCCGAATTATTGTCATTTTGTGTCTGTTGGGCAGCAGAGACTGCTTGGGACACCGCAGGCAGAATGCCTCCTTCAACTGCGGGTTTGGGGCGTTTTGTGCGATGCCAGTCCTGATAATATACACAAATGCAATGCCTAGATTGAAGAATGTCATCATCATTGATAAGTAGGTTCGTTATGCAGACGCTTGCCTGTCGTAGATGTAGAGACTATGTATCGTCATTGATGTGGTCCAAGAGGCGAAATCACTGTTTGCCAAGAATTATAAGTCTAAACAACAATCCAACTGCCCTGAGATCAAATAGAAAAGGATAGAAGATGCGTGTAATTAGCGCCCGCCACCAGTGAGGTCTGGACTTCGAGTTGGTCGCCTGAAGCAAGTTCAATAAACGGTCTCTCAGTCAAGCTCAGATTGCCTAACTATAAACAAACCCTTTCCGGGATAATTATATACAAATTAATAGTATGTAGCTCAGATTTACATGGCCTTCATTTTGCCGATTGGAAGTCTGTATAATGGCAAGGAGAAGTATTCACGCGTTTCACCCCATCTCCCTTCCTTGTCGTCGAAACTGACATCGACATCGGCCCACGTAACCTCCAAGCCAATGTCTGCGAGATGAATCTCAGAGATACGTGTGTATATGTCATAGAAAAAAGCATCTGGAGAGCGATAAGAATATGAGAGGACAGAATAGATAGAAAGCTCACTAGTCGCCCCAAGACCATTGAAGAAGCTAAAGCATGACTCGTCATCTGCCAATATGTCGGGCAGATGTTCGAAGAATTGCCGAAGAGCACCATAGTCTTCGGAGAAGGTATCCGTGTATACAATATCAAATCCACCTGATTTCAAGAGCTCTGGACCTTCAATGAAATCTTGCCATCGACCCTCCAAGATTCTGACGCCTTTTCGGTCATACCATCCCTTTTCGCGCATGAATTTGAGTACATCTGGATGTGCTTCTATTATAACATGTTCGGCCGGGGGTTGAGCAAGATTTTGGAAAAAGCTATCAATCTTTTAATAACTTCGTCAAAACGGATCCAGAAGAAATAATTTAAAAAGGCTTACGATACCCAGTCCAAAACCAACGTTAAGAACTTTGAGATTGGCGGCATTGGGATGTCGGTCACAAAGCCTGTGGACTGTTTCGTCCATAATATTCCTTTCCCAACCCATCATGACTCCGATATCCTCTCCTTCAACATTGAGCATACATATATCTTGTCCAGTTTCGTCGACAGTGTACTTCAACGTCGAGTTCAAGAAAGCGTCGGAAGATCCACTTGCAGTGATATCCTCAGCGCGAAGAATCAGCGCCGATGGGTCGGACGATGGTTTTTCTCAAGTAACCCAAGAAGAAGTTCTATGGCATCTCAGTAATCGGCAGAAGTGGATAAGCACCTAGGTCTTGAATGCACCTGAGCGAATGCCTGCGTCCCGAATTTCTTTATATATAGCATCGTCGTTATAAGATAGACAAATGTCCCCTGCAGTGTTTTTGAGATAATCAACTGAAGAAAGATCACACAATTAACGATAAGAAAACAGTTGCAAAAGACAAAACGCACCAGCGTTCCAAACAGCTCCTTTTTCGATAAGCAGTTTGACAAGGTCATGGTTTCGAGTGTACGCTGCGGCATGGAGTACTGAGATACCTTCAGCAGCACTTTGATACCAGATTGGTGCTTCTAATTCCAAGCAAGACAATATCACGTCTATGGATTCATTGCCGAGAATTTTATTGATAAGGTCTTCACCCAATTGAGCCGCTATAGTGTCTATTTCATCGTCCATTTCTAGGTGGTATAAAGCTAAGTTGCCTTGTAGAATTTAAAAAAAATTATACTTAAACTTGCATAACGGGTACCCGGGTCGTGACGTTACATTGTCACGAAGCAAGGGTGACTCTCTCAACCGTTGGCCCATTGCCTTCCTTCGGTCATGTCAAGCACTACCACACCTCCAGCCTCTACTGGACCTGCTAATCGCCATGTCCTCACTGCAGTTGAAAAACAACGCTCACAGTTGGAAAAGCTTCTAAAGGATCCTGCAAAGCCGGCATATATACCCACTCCCCTAAAGAGAAAACAATACGACCAGCTAGAGAAATGATGAAAAACGTTCAGGGCTCGAGTGCCGGTGCCGGAAGTGGAGAGTTCCACGTCTATAAAGCAAGCCGAAGACGGGAATACGAGCGGCTGAAGCTTTTGGAAGAGGCCTCAAACAAAGTGCGTCCTAGATCTAACGACTAGATTTATGATAATTCTTATGCTGTGAACCCTGTTCCAGGAAATTGAAGAAGCCGAGTTCGAAAAAAGACGACGTGAAACAGAGGATCTTGTAAATGCCAAAACAGCCAAGAATCGAGCGAAGAGACAGAAGAAAAAGGAGCGTTCAAAAACGAAAGGCGGTCAAAGGGCGAAGGCGACGCAGCTGTTCAGGATTCAACGCGTCAAACTGGAGATTTGCCCATCAAGAAGAGGCGACTAGTAAATGGGGAAGAACTTATTTTCAGGAAGCCTACAGATGTGAGTGAAGGCGAATCAGATGAAGAAGATCAACCTCCGCAGCCCCTTAGAAATATCGAGGCGTATTCACCGCCAACAACAGAGGCTGCCCCCGCAACCATTGAAACTGCGCGTATAACTATCCTAGAGGACGATTAGCGTGCTTCTTTTGAAGTCCTACCGTTATATATGCCTTCAAGTTGTCGTCGCTTCTACGGTTCCCCGACTCGAGTCCTCCACACTGCACCAATACGAACAAAATTCAGGACGCTGCCCAGTACTCATCACGCGCTTCTATTTGGCAACACCTTCGATACTCGCTCTATCCAAATTAATCATGTGTGTCCTAGTTCAAGCCGCCTCTGTTGTTCATGTTGTACAGGGAAATTAGTCATTCAACGACAGTCCACTGATCGGCACTATATGCATGGTCGATCTATCTCTCATTGCAGTACACAAACCTGTCAGTAATCGTATCTTTGCGGAAAAGCCTTCGGTCCTTATTACTAATTCGGCGTAATCCTGCGCTGGAACTGGACAAGTTACTGCCTTGTGCTAGTGTATTATCATTTCTCTATATCCGACCTGGACTCAGATATTTAACATTCATCAGGGACTTTCAATGAATCCCAATAAATTTAGATGGGTAAGCTCTCCAAAGTGTCAAGAGTGATGTATTTCTTCAGATTCTCACCCCGGAGGTCTGCCACCTACAAACGATTTAGTTATCGCATCCAAGTAGGAAATGGTAACGCGCCTCTTCATCGAGATGATGAAATAGCACATCTCTGAAACTGTCCAAGCAGGCACGCATCTCATCTGGTGAGTACTCTGATGGGGCGCTTGTCCACTTTTTGACAAGAGCGCCTAGACGGTCAAGGCCTTACAACGGAGTATGAAAAATGAGTGTGGAAGGGAAGAGATGAGAACACCAATTAAATACCTTCGTGGATCCCATGATGAGACGCGATGTGCGCCCCATTATCTTTCGCAGCAAACTGTGGCATAGTTTTCCCAAGAATGGGAAATAGGTAACGCTCCTCGATCGTATGGTGCATGGTCAGGTCTACATGTGATGATATGCAAGGGTTGTTCATCGTAGGAAAAACTGGAGCTTGAGAATTATGGACCCACGGTGGTTCATTGCCTTCGCTGTCTCAAGATAACGAACGAGAGATAAACCTCGAGTGGTGAAAGAACCATCTGCAAGCTGGAGACTTCAGAGTGAGTTAAAAAATATAAACACCGAAACACAGTGTATGATTACTTCGTAAAGAGTGTTGACTAGAAAAATCAATATTGTAGGCGTGCATTAAACCCACAGCACAAAGAGACTGACATTCTTGTTTAAACCACTCGTGGAATGAGCTCATTTTCTCACTTAACTGAGGATTACGATCATCAGCTTAGAAGAGCCTGCATTGATACAAAAAACCTTGAAGACTTACATTGTTCCATCTTCTTTGTTCCCGAGCAGAGGCGAAACTGCCGGGCGTTGGATTAGGTTGAGCACTTTGTTCCTCGTTTGCTGGGACTGGGATTGATAGTTCGCTCTGTGATTCAGAAGACATTCTGCTGGTTTAGGGCGTTGCTATCCTTTTACTCGGTGATATAAGTCGGCTTCGTAGTTGATTCGAAAGAAGTCTCTTGAAAGTGTAATCAAATCTGTGAAACATGTGCGAGTTTTCCACTCCCAATACTTTAACGGATTCTGCCAGGCTTCCGGTTGGCCAACTGCGGACCGAAACCAAATCAGCCAATGGGAACATCACAACTGGTGGGCGTTGCTACGACCAATATTCATGTCTGGGTAATTTATAAACTGTTGAACACAGTTGTTTCGTGGTAATACTCTCCATATGCATTACAAGCTATTATACTATCAAATCGACCTGTCCACGGTTAGGTGAAATTACAGCAATAACTTTGCCCTCAAAATCAAGCAACGTTCCTTGCTTCACTGCCACCAAGTCTCTGTTAGGAGCTCGTACACCCAGCAGGCGCTCAAGATTTGTAGAGGCGAGGGCAATGGCGTCTGGGATAGAGAGTCTTCCATTGGCCTCAAGAGCAGCCTAACAATAGCCTGTCAGTATAAAATTTGAAAGACTGGATAAAAGGGGGGCATATACCCAAGCGATATCGAATCGCAGATTTCTTGAGCTCCATTGCTCCTCAATTCCTACACCCACAGTCACATTGTGCTCAATAAGGGCCAGTACTGAATTATCTTGAGTGAGAGGTGGCCCTGCCAAACTAGAAAGACATTCAGGTGTTTTGCTTTGATGGACAAATGGCTTGGCCGATTCAGAAAGCTTACATTCTTCTCGACTTCCAAGATGCTGGGAAAGGACGAGATGGTCTTAAAACAACGCCAACGCCGGCTTCGCCGATTTCTTTGGCCAAAAGATGCGCTTCGTTGGCTCCAGTAAAAGTGATCTGGATGGAGTATCCGTGGGTTTTCTCGGTCTCTGCCTTGAGGCTGATCAAGGAGGCCATAATGTCGGCGCTCTGCACTTGTACGACAAGCGGAAGTTTTCCCTGGAGATTATTTAGCTAGTCGATCATATGCACACTGGAATACTAAATCAAGAAGTATACCTGGACAATACTCTTGAAATGAGCTTTTAACTCTCCTTCGCCGCCTCCGTTGAGTAAGTTTCGGAGTGCCGCTACTTGGGTACTAACGCTGGGCTTGGTGGAGTCGATGCTAACATGTAACGCCGTTATGTCTTGCACCACAGCACCGTTTGCCAGGCGGTTAGGGGAACCTGTGTTGAAAGCGGTCCCTAGTCCACTAAGGAAACCAGACGAGCTGGGGGCAGTAACTCCAACCGTAACTCCAGAGCGATAGGCCAATCTTATGTATCGCAAGTGGGTTAGATTGTGCAATTTGAAATGTTTGGAAAGATCTATCTTACAGTGCATCTCGTGTAGAAAACTGTATCCCATCCACTGCACGGATGGTACTGCCTTCTCCAAGAATAGAGGGCCCGTCAGATTTCAATGGGTCATGTATTGATCCATCATTGGTGGAGGGTTCGTTATCAATATGGTTTAGACCTAAACGGCTTCCAAAGCTAATGAGAGCAGGCCTGCAGGAGCATAATCGTCAAGGTCATGTTTGATAAATAAATAAATGAATACAAAAACGTACGAGATGGAACCACCCTCCAAGTCTATTGTGTGCACATCACCACTGTTTTGAGCAAGTGGACAATCCTGGAGAGCCCCCACACAGGATATCTCGCCGTTTTCGACGACGACGACGCCTGCCGCACCAGTTTGAGACACAGAAAAGGTTTCTTGGATTCCTTGACCTTGTCTCGTAAGCACTGAGTTGACATTTGTGAATACAATAATATCTGAATCGGGCTTCTTAGGCTCCAAGGGAGGAAGGCCGTCAAATTCGAGAGCGTCTTTAGCTTCTTTGTCAAATTTGGGGGTCTTTGGCACTTCTTGGGATCTAGATGGTTTTTTGCTAACATGCGGGTTTTTTATTTGAGCAATGCCATCTATGAAAACCTGCTTTGGTGAGGCTCCCAAAGACAATGGATGACTATCCCAGAGGACAACATCTATAATGCATTTTTGTTAATAACACCCAGAGAAACAATACATTGGCAGTCGTACCGGCATCATAACCTTGTATAAGTGATCAGTTCAGTTGGCTAACTGCAACGTAAACTAGTGGTACACACCCGGTTTGATAAACCCAATGCGATGGTCATACCCAAGGATAGTGGCTGGGGTCGAAATCACGGCTGCAAGAGCAAGATTATGCGGTAACCCATAATAATGCGCCTGTTGTGCCTCATAAAGAAGATGACGCGAGTTCAGGACAGGGTGGTCGCTCTAAAACGAGATGAGCCCGTTGGACTCTATCGAAATTTTGGAAAGAAAGGCGACCCGCCTTCATCACCACCCTCAGGCCATGTTCCGCCAAAATGCGTGGGGCAAACTCAGAACCTCGGTAAGCCTCGCGCTTATATCGGGCGTTGGTAGCAAATAACGCAATCGCAGGGGTCGGTCCTATACATACTCAGAGAGGTTAATCGACAATAGAAACAGGGGCATACCGTATGCTTTTTTCAGAAGGTCTGGAACAAGATATGATTCGTGGGCGTGATGAAAAGCGGCGATGGAGAAGTTAAACTCGTTTGTCAACTGATAAAAAATTAGAATAGTAGAGTAACCAAAGTTTGGATATACATACGCGGACCATTCCATCGAGATCAACCGCCTCGTAGCAATGATTATGAACCTAGAGTGTCATGTCGCGTCAAAACTATCAACTGCCTCAAACGGCCTCATGATAAGCAGATTGACTTGCCTTAACCCGTCCTCTCAAGACGTCTACAAGTGCTTCCCATTGTAAATCATCTGGAAATTCTCCAAGGTCTTTCCACTGCCCATTCAGTGCTTTGGCGCAATATTCATCTTGTTTGACTTTAATTTTGCGTGCAGTATCATATCTAAGGATGGTGGAAGTGCTGAATTTTGAGAGGTAACAGTCGAGACGATCAAAATATCGTACCCTTGTCGGAAGGCCCAAATTGTATCCATTCGAGTATTCGAGTAGACCCTGCCTGCAAATATCTTCAATAAGCATGTTTTTCGTGGTAGATATGAAGTTATTTTACGAACTGGGATTTTCACCGCATGCGTGTCTAGGAAAACTCGTTAGATATAAAACTCAGTAAAAGAGGTCATTTACTTCATTTGTCTCCAACGAGGTCGGGATTGATCGACTCGAGAGCCATTTAATCCATGAGGAGCCTCAAGAACCATAGCAGAAGAGGACCTCTCGGCGGTGGGCCTTAATTTAATTGTGAAAGCCTGTCCGCCTAAGGGGATTATTTACTTATGAGCACGATAGACGAAATACTGTCGAGAAGCTGGATACCTATGGCATCGGCAGATCCGGGAAGAACATTTGCCGTTGTTACCCCTCCAGAAATGGATAGCTGATACGCATCGTCGTGGGTGTTGAGTCCATCCAAGCTACGCAGCCAAGGAAGCACCAGTCCCTTCAGAGAATTGGTATCGTCGGAGCCCCGCAACGCAGGAGCACTATCAACTCCAAGGTGAGAATGGGCATCTACAATTCTGTGTAGTTGTTGTGTCTTAATTGTGCTCGCGACAGATTAGTCAGGGGATACTCACCCTGGAGTAACCCATGACCCTGCAGCGTCGATAATCACCAAGTCTTTATACGTGTCCAATACGGATCGTTTCACGGTCCCGACCTCTTTGATAAGACCCTTATCGAGGAAAACATCGCCGACAATAACCTCATGACCAGAAACGCGTCCTGTCCAGATGCTTGCGTTTCTGAGAAGTGTAGGCAGAGTGCCGACAACGTAACGATCAGACTCAGTTCTTTCGTGGAAATCGCTAGGAGGACCGGGTAAAGCGTGCAGTGCTTGACATTGGTGAACTATCTGGGCGGCGTTGAAAGGTACTTGCGTGGAACTGTCCTGGTGCCAATTGAATGTACCAACGGAAGAAATGGCTACTACCACAAGAAGGGACGCTAAGAGCGATATGAACGCCGTTGAACGCGTTATTCCAGGCCTGGACGGTGTCATTTGCTTGTTCATGATGGTAAAGGAGAAAAAGTTGGCGCCAGAAAGAGCCGAACTTGACTGTAGCCTGTGAACGAACTTATAGTTGGTCATTAGTGAACAATATCTCGCCATATGGCTAGTACCTTGTGGCTATGCCAGACAAGATAGAGTCGGTCCGCCAAATTCTCGCCTATTTTTAGTCGACTCGCATCATGGCTGCTTCCACCAAGACTCCTCCAGTTGTTATTCCAGCTTCTGCCAATAACATTGTCGTCAACACTTCTCAGGTATAATGCACAAGGTACCACATCAATTACGTGTCTCATATTGACTCGACAGCGCGGGAATCCCGTTTTGGAGTGTATCAGAAATGTCGGTAAAGAGTTTGGAGACATTGTGGCTGATTACCAAGTGGGAAGGACTACGGGTGTCCTTTTTCTGAGGTGCGAGTCCCATTTGGTGTTCATTACACCATTTTAAGCACATTTCAGTCTCAAGTACCATAGGCTTCATCCGGAATATATCCACAGGCGGATTGAAAGGCTCGGAATCTCGTACAATCTTAGAATTCTTTTGATCCTATGCGACATTGTGTGTTGTTCTGCCAACATACGCTGCCTTGTTTACCTCACTCACCTCTTCCATTGAAGTCAGAACATCGCGAACCAATACGGGAGCTTACGAAGGTAAAAGAGCATTGCTATAACAACCATTGCTCATTGTCAACCTACCGACAGGCTTGCCTTATCAATAACTTGACAGTGGTGGTGGCATTCTCGTGAGTCCGCGCTCACTGGTCTGCACCTGTTTTGTATCTAACAATGTCTTGACTCTAGATTTGAAGAGGCTGGTCACTATTTGACAACATACAAACAATACGAGTTCAAATCACCAGATCTCATCAAAGAACGCGCAGAGAAAGACTATCATGCGATATTGCGCACAACACTCACTTCGATCAGCAAAGTAAATAAAACAGATGTCGAGACTCTGAGAACATCATTTGGCGTGTGTTTTCTTGATTGGCATGCTATCGTCGTGATCTGAATTTGGTACGGCCTTGCTTTCAGAGCTTTGCTAACATATCGAAGGCAACACCAGATCAGCTTCAAAACTTGCCTGGATTTGGCCAAGTTAAGGTGAAGAACATAAGAAATGCATTCGAGAAACCTTTCCGAAATCAAGCCACTGGTTCTCTATCCCTATTGTCTTCGCAAGCCAGATCTCAGACAGTCCCTGATAACGGTGGGACAGTGAGAAATTTGCACCAAACAGCCACACGAGAAGATAGCCCTGTATGGGACATCGAATTGGACATAGATGGAATGCCAGATGAACCTGGCGTCTTGGCTCGGATTCGGAAGGACGACACCAAAGCTTTTGACCTGTCTTCTGAGGGCCAGCAATGAGCGTAGCAGGTACGAGTCCGCTTGTGTAGTCCGCTTTAAGCGTACATGTATTTACATGAATTCAATCCCCCGGCCAGACACTAGTAGTAATCAACGGTGCAATGCTGATATGAGAATAAATATGATTTTGACAACGTCTACTAATCTAATGTTCTGAAGTGTATGCTTGATCAATTAACAGGAAGGAAAACGATTGCCAAACGAGTGTGAGAGCAAGCAAGCCAAGCTGCAGTTTGCTAACTTTCTGTCAACTCATCGCTACCCAAAAGCGGGTTTCAGTTCCAATGGGGCGAGGAACTGTACAGATATCCTTATCTGTTGCCTGCCAGGATACTGTATCTGGCAGGAACTTCACTCAAATCTGATACCGCTCGTGCAACTCCGGTCAGCTACTTGGGTATTGGAGCTGGATACTGCTGCAAGAGATGCTGAAGTATATCCTCTAGAAAGCTGACTGCGAACTAATACTACATAGAGAATACGTTGAAAATGTGACTCTGAAGCTCAAGCTTCTAACAAATTAGGACTAGGTGTAAGATTGGTGTGTAAAGAAAGAAAGCGGACCTATTGGCGTGTCAAGTAGGGTAAAGACATTAATGTATCATGGTAGAAATGCATGGATGATATGATATAGTACAAAATAGAAGAAAACCTAGTCGACAATGTGGAAAGTGTATGTACAAAACACACCGGTCTTCGACAACGTCGTATCACGGTTTATCTTTTTTCTTGAAATATTGAGCCAATGTCTTCGCTCTTCCTTCTGCGTCATTTCGTTGCCAAAATCGGTTCTGGTAATGTATAATCATCGCGAGCCCTTTGATAGTTGCTTTGGCCCGCGACCGTTCCAAATGAGCAGCTCGAGTATCAGCTACGAGAGTCAGGTGTCATCCATCCATATGACAATGAAAAAATACCCACAGATTTTATTATGCAGATTTTCCAGAGAATCGATGAGCATCTGAATATCAGAACCTTGCTTCTCTCCACTTTTTGTAGGACTTTCAGGACGCAAAAGGACGGAGGTCTTAGACTTAGACAATAGTTCTTGCAGAGCATATCCTCTAATATTTGACACCGCTACACCTAGAATGAAAGTGTAGAACCCAAGGTCGTCATAATCTGTGTGGTCGTATATGGCAAATTTTCCAGGAGTTGTACCGTTTCTTCCGGAGTATGAGATCAGTTGGTCAACGATCTCGGGAAGAGGAGGCAGATCAGTTAATATGACCTTGATTTGGAAATAAATGAGTTCTGTCCCGCAAATAATGAGCAATTGGCTTACTTTTCGACTATCATTATCCGTGATGACGTTGTAACATACGGCGGTGGCAATTCTATGAGTAATGCCCGAGCCTGCAGACAGAAGTGCTATCATGCGAGCCTTATTAATCGGTGTATAGGACCCAACACAATGCAAGATTTTCAGGCATAGATCATTTTCCTGGAAGATGTGAGTTTATATGTAAATGAGAGGACGGGTACATACAATATCTTGGTCTTTGCCACTGAGGCAATGGCATACCAAGTTGGCAACCCGAGTCACATCCTCCAAAAGATCTGGTGATGCTTCGGAGTCCATTCCCAGCAGGAGCAATGCCATAGTCATGTTTGATATTTCTATCACTTCAAGCCTCTTCGAGCTATGTATGTACAGAAGAAAATCATTGAACGATTTCCGCAACAATGAGATGGCGCTCTTACCCTGCACAAGCACCGACGAGAAGAATCAGACGTCGAATGATGTTTTCTCTTTGTTCCAGTTCGACTTTCTGTGATTTATGAGAACTACGGACCGTCCAATTTTGCGATGTTAAGACAGAGGCTTCCATTCCTAACTGGTTAAAAGTCTTTAAAACTTGAGCAAAATTTATGGTGCTGTTAGGTTGTTCGCTGCTTGAGCTCCAAAAACGTTCTAAGGCGTGGGTAGCTGATTTTCCAAGGTCACCAGAATATGGTGACAATGCTAAGCCAAAATTAAAGCACGGACCAGAAAAAGATTGGCAGACGCATACCAAGGCTACAAAGAGATGATGCAAGATGTGGTCTCTCAGAAATAGGGAGAGAAGGTAGTATGTCCATGTCCAAGAGCATCGACGCTTGTGAGGTATCTTCAAAAGTAGGAAGAAAATCATCAGAAATCATCATACGGAACGTTGTCAGTACGAACCATGACGTTGAAGGCGCGAGTTCAAAAGATAGACCCCAGAACTATCTCCTCGTAGTTGGTGATAAGGAATTTCTTCGTCGATTACCGTGCGATTCTTGTCATTATCAACATCCACATTCGAAGACGCCCAGATCCGGATTCCTGCTTTTGTTTGAGAAAATTCTTGTTCCCGTTGCGAGACTTTGTCGTTCTCTAAAATATCCACGATGATCTGTCCTTTTCCTTTCTTTCCTCCAAATAAAGCTCTTTGATCTTCGTCACCAGAATTCACCTGCGGGCTGCTGGGCCCGAGATTGTTCGATGAAGACGAATTGTGAATGTACCAGGGCATCTTTCGTGCGGTTCGAGCAGCGGCGTCCCAGTCAATTATATCTTTGTCCGTGTCCATATCAGTATCTTCGTCCTGGCAATACCTGTCGATGTTGCTCGCAATCATCTCGGCCTTACGGAAAGCATCGCTACCTCCACCACGTCTCTCGGCAGCTTTCTTCTCCTTCAACAATGCTGTAAAGGGGTTTACCGTTGCGAATTTCTTCTCGCGGTTGTTCTGGGCAGGTTTTCCGTTGGGTGGTGTCTTTCCTTGAGCTTGCTGATGGATGGATGTCTTCTGACGCGATTCGTTAGACGGCGAGGATGGAGATTTGTTCCTCAAGGAGTATCTTGTTGAACGTCGGGTCGGTTCAACGGAACTCAAGCTGGGGCAGAGGGTAAAGTCAATTTCAGGCAAAGTTTGATAGCATAGTAAAATCTTACTTCATAACCATTTTGCTTGTTGGTCGGATAAGTGGTACTAAGTCTTCTTCATCGCTGCTGCTATCAAGTTTTTCATTGAATTCGAGAGGGACAGGCTCAGGGCTAGATGCAGTATCCGCATAAGCTTTTGCCCTGATGTCGGCGATGATTATGGCAGTCTTGGTGGCTGCATCGAGAACTTCTGGAGTCGGTGGCAAAGAAGGAAGGTCACTCGGTGGAGGTGTCAACATCTGATCCGCCGATAACAGGTTTCGTTGAGGTGATGAATTTACAGATGTGGGCTCGAAGTTGGTCGGTGCTCGTGTATCTTTCGAGCTGTCGCCTTCAGCGTCCATGGTCATGATAATATGTTCGATGCGTTCAGCAGTGACAGAAGCTTGTTTTCGGCTTCGAAAATCTTGGGACACGGTCTTTGGGGTTAGAGAATTGGGTGTATTGAAGACAAGTCCTCCTTCGGACTGGCTACTAGGGATAACGGGTCGTGGTACCTCGTCCTCGGGGGCGAAAGGCGAGCCTTCTTCCTTTGCGAATTTGGCTATACTTGAATATCAGCAAAAACTTGATCAGGGTGAAAATAAAATAACATACCGTCGATATTACATATACAATTGCACTACTCGGTTCAACATCTGAGTCACTGTCGAACTTTCCTTTCCTGTGGTCATGCGATTTAAGACTTTCTGAACAATTCCTAGAAGCTGAAAGCTCCATTTCTAACTGAACGTCAGGAATTCTTGAGCGTTTCAACGATGACGATGAGGTAGAGGGGTCAAAGGCGCTTGAAATGAGCTAAGCGTGTCTGCTTTTCTCGAAGAAGACACTGAGGTCCTGCGCTCCTGAGGTATCGAGTTCTTTGTTACCATTTGAGGGACCTCTTGTGGTGAATCCATGTCAGTGTTTAATGCTGGGAAGGTACTAGTTTTGGTTTTTTAGAGGAAGAAATAGCAGATGATGCTGTTTCTGAAGAAGATGAGGGCACATCCTGAGATGAAGCCGGTGGCGGCTTGGGGGTTCGGGCAAAAAAGAAGTAATGGGTTTTCCGTGATTCGTAGCTGGCTTTTTCGTATTTTTGGCCATTCTCTGGATTATAGAAGTAAATGGCTATCTTATTGGTAATTCATAAAAGGAGCACGAAAATGACTGATGAACTTGGGAGATGTGTTGAAGACGCGTTTCAACCCTAATTCTACTCTCGGAGTTGTAAATTAATGAACTCGATCACGTGAATCCCATATTACATAGTCGAATTGGCATAAAATTAGAAAGGTTCGTAATGAGTAATTCATGTACGCTGCAGACATCCCAACGTTTGCTAGTTTGGTGATTCAAATAAATCCACGCTTTTCTGCTTGGGAGACAAAATCGCGGCAACCTTGTGACTCATACTAAGGTGGTCTCCTCCCAAGTAGCCACCAGATCAAAATTGCTTGCGTCATATTCAACGCCCAGGAGTCTCAGTATATTGGTTGATCCTAGCGCTAATGCTTGCTCTTTAGAAAGATGCCCGCCACTTTCGATAGCAGCCTAGAAGGACGACTCAGCATTGCATTAAAATGGTGAAATCAAATGGAGCCCACCCATGCAATATCGAAAGGAAGATTCTGTGCGGCGCAGAAAAACCATCGCAGCCTATCCCAACAGTGACGTTATTGGCGAGAAGCTCAATAATCGTGTTGTTTTTTGAGATAGGAGGGCCAGGAATTCTATGTGAGATCAGAGAATGAATGTCCTAAACGTCTACGGGGTATACGTACATTCTCCTTTGATCCCAAGTCCCAGGGAAAGGTCGCGACCGACTTAAGATGACGCCTACATTATGCTCACCTAACTCTTTGGCCACTATGTGAGCTTCGGCACCACCATAAATGGTTAACCTCATGGCGCTGGCGGTTTCGGCCTCGATTTCCTTCTTCAGAATCAACAGCGTGGCAATCACATCGGCGCTATCAGCCTCAACGACAAGTGGAATCTCTCCCTGCAATGCCATTATCATAAATAAACCAAAGATGGAAAGGAGCAAAGATGAGGGTTACCTTTGACACTTTTTCGAACCAAGTGCCTGCGTTCCCTTCAATCTTTCCGAGTAGGAGTCTACGCAAGGCCGCTATCTGCGTGCTCACGCTCGGCTTACTGGAGTGTCCAACGGACACATGCACAGAAGTAATCTCTTGAATGACAGCACTTTCCTCCATCTTATGTGAAGCACCTAATGAGAATGCTGTTGCCAGTCCACCAAAGAAACCGTCGTGCAACGGGGCAGTAATGCCAATTGTTACCTAACGAGCGTATTGAGGTTTGATTAGACTGAGTACGTGTCGGTTATACAAAGACTTTATGCACTTACGCCAAAGCGATAGGCCAAGCTATGTAGCGAAGCGTCAGGGAACAAATTTCTTTTAATCAATAAAGGACATACAGTGCATCCCCGGTTCCATATTGCAGCCCGTCAATAGCACGACTAATCGAAGGGCCGCCTCCCAAAACTTCGGGAACTGTCCGCAGCAAGGTATCGTACACAGGACCATCGTTGGTAGATGGTTCAAGCTGCATGGTCACCAACCCTAGAGGATACCCAAATGAAACAAGGCCCGGGGAGATAGAACCTCCCTCTAAGTCTATAATCCTGGCCGTTGTATTCCCCAACGAACTAGACCCTATACACATCTCGCTAGTTCCATGGCACACAATCATGCCATTACGCGTTACTACAGTGATAGAACCAGCATCGTCAGCGAACGATTGTATTTCCTCGATCGACTTATCCTTGACATGGTGGATCGATTTGACGTTGGTGAATATGACGGCGGTACCAAGAGAAATTTTTTGGGCGACAGAGGTTGCAGGCCTTCATACTCAACAGCTTGCCGAGCCTCTGCATCAAAATTGGGTACTTTGGGCGTTTTCTGGAACGCGTCAGGCTTGTCAACTACATGAGGCGATTGAAGTTGAGGAACTCCATCAATGAAAACTTGCACAGGGGTTGCTCCAAGAGCAAGGGGGTGACTGTCCCATATTACGAGATCTTTACTGTTCGGTTAGTCGAACCACACATTCAAAACGGCATCTTCGTACCAGCATCGTATCCTAGCCAGTAGAAAGAGATTATTTTATAAACTGCCAGTGAAACATCAAGACTTGCCCTTTTCCAGGTAGCCAATGCGATGGCCCATGCCTATGACTTCGGCCGCATTGCCTGTCACAGACAGTAGAGCTAAATTCTCAGGAAGGCCATAAAAGTAGGCTTGCTGTGCTTCGTACAAGAGATGGCGAGAATTTATTGCTGGATGATCGCTCTACGGAGGTCCTTTTAAGCTGCGGCAAGACTATGGCATTTGTAAGTCTTACCTTCATAAGGACAGTTAGTCCATGCTCGGCTAGTATACGAGGTGCGAACTCAGATACTCGATAGGCCTCTCGTTTATACCTATAGGAAAAAAACATTCCAGTCTGGTAAACAAAAACAGAACGCTGCTGTTACCTGCCAAATACAGAAAAGAGGGCAATCGCAGGGGGTTTTCCTACGCAAATCATGAGACAGATATTCTGTATGCTAAGGTGAATCTGCTTTACCATAAGCACTTTTGATAAGATCTGGTACCAGATATGCTTCTGCTGCGTGATGGAATGCGGCGATAGAGAACTTGAATTCGTTTGAAAGCTGAGAGAAGAAATCGAAGTTCAGTCCTTATTTACGGCCTGACAAGAATGGTCCTGACCCTAACAAAACCATCGATATCTACGGCCTCGTAGCAATGGGTGTTGACCTTGTAGTTCCATTAGATTGGCACGACCTAGTTTATGTGACACAAATCAGTTTTTCCAGCGTACCTTGACCCGCCCTCGGAGTACGTCGACCAAAGCCTCCCATTTTAAGACTTCAGGAAACTCTCCAAGATTATCCCAGTCGTCTGAAAGTGCCCGTGCACAATATTCATCCTGTCGATCCTTTATTTGCTTCGCCTTGGTATACCTAAACAGAAGTTAAGCCTATTCTACGATATCAATAGTGGTACAACGGCTTACGCCTGACGTAATGCCCAAGACGTATCCATTCGTGTCCCATTGTAGGAACCTAATATAGATAAGAAAACCATTTGAGTTCCCTATTGGCCCCTATCGTAGAGTGTTTAAAGAGCACTTACTACTTGGATTTTCACCTAGAGGTAGGTTTGTGAACATTATAGCTTACCTGTATCGAGCCATACTTACCACAAGCGTGTCTATCGAAGTCTATTAGTAAAAAGATCAGGGATTTAAAAGCCAATTACTTGATGTGCCGCCAGCGTAGAGGCAAATTGGGATTGGAGAATGATGTGTTAATATGGTATGGGGGCTCCAGAACCATGGAGGAAGATGATTTCTCGGAAGTTTCCCTAAGTTTGATAACAAACGCCTGACCACCTATTATATAAAAATTATAAGAGAATTCATATACATCTCACGTTACATGGCTCACCGATAGCATTAGAGGAACCGGGCAAGATGAGAGAAGTCGTGACACCTCCTGCAATCGACAAAGGATAGGCGTCATCATGGGTGTTCAATGCATCAAGGCTTCTAAGCCAAGGTTGGACAATTCCATGAAAAGAGTTCGTATCGTCTGATCCTTCAAGAACAGGAGATGACTCGACACCAAGATGAGAATGAGCATCAACGATTCCCGGTGTAACCCATGCATTCTTTGTATTTACAACTACAAGGTTTTTTGCAAAGCTTGCAATGCCGACCGTCGAAGATGACCGACACTCTTAATAAGACCTTTGTCGAGAAGGATGTCGCCTTTGATGACCTCAGTACCGTTGTTGCGACCAGTCCATAGCTTTGCGTTTTGTATCAGAATTGGTGGACTACCAGCCTCGAATCGATCAGATACGGTCCTCTGGTGAAATTGTTCTGGAGGTCCTGGCGGCAGAGAAATTTGGCGACAACGAATAATAATCTCGGAGGCTTCATGAGGAGTGAGTACACGTTGGACTCGATATCCAGTTGAACTGAAATAGCGGCTAGTGATGAATAGAAAGACAAGTAAAAGGAGACCCAAAGTTGTTCTGAAATGGTATGCGTGCAACATAGTTGGTTGCTTCCTGGAATATAGATATTGAGACGGATTGTGGTCAGACATAGGGAGACTCATGTGTGAGCCTCGTTAAATATGACGGCCTCAAGCCACCGGTTAAATGGAGTGGACACCATCGAAGCGTGTGGTATAAGCGTTGATTTAATCTTAGTTCGACGGCGACCTCAACGGCCCGGGCTTACAGCCTTGCACATCACGATTAATAAGGCTTACATAATAAAGTTGTCACTGAGCTCGACAGTCTCGACCAAGGTGCTTGACTTGATAACTTGTGGTGAGGGCCGAGGCTTTGCCCGGCATTAACGAGTTCTTTTATTTTTTTATACCTGAATTTGCAATAAAATATATATCATAATAATTGTTATTATATCATTCATAATCATGATTCATGATAATTTAATCACATGTCAGCCAGTTACTGGTTACTTGCAGCAAATTCACGTGACATTAGCAAGATTAAGTGGATTCATGTGAATTGTCAAATCTGTTAGCCTTAGAATCAAGCAAGACATCAAATTTATCTAAAGAGAACAAGTCAGGTGATCAACTGAGGAGTTGAACAAGAGTAGTCATAGGTGCATCTGAAAATCACAATTACTTTGGTGGGATATATTTTATGAATCTTACATCTTTACTAAAGATAAAAATTAATAAGTGAAAAGTAATTTTAAGAGGAATTAACAAAAGTGATGTAAATAATTGGTATGCATAAGAGAGAAAGAGTCAAACTCCAAATCACTGAGAGAACAAGATTTGAAGTGCACATAAATTTTATCAGATGGGCATGCAAAAAATTGTTGTGAATAATGAGGATCAAATTCTTTAGCAAGCTTAGTTTTTTCTTCTTCTTCCTCAACTGATATATCCTTGTTCTAATACTGCTTCAAATTCAAACAAATCTATATGTTTAATGTCTTCTACTGAGCAAGAGAATACTCAGACTACAGATAAGAGTTTCATTATGCAATAATCAGATTCTATTGAATAGTAACTCATATTTTGCAGCATTGGCTGCTTTTTTGTCTCAATACACACAGTGTTGTCATTGACCCAATCAGACCCAGTCAGTCAATGGGTCAGTCGAAAAACGGGGTCAAGTCAATATTTCAGGTCAGACCCAGTCAATAAAATTCATGGGATACTGTATGTGACTCTGAAGTTGGCAATTTCAAGTTACATAAAATAGCACCAGAGTGAGAGGTCCTGAGGTAAAAAAATTCCCAGCCAGTACAAATATGTCTCAAGGTATTCAATTTGAAGTTTTATAATTTTAGTCTATTGAAAAAGTCCTCAGTGAATATTTTCATCCTGATGACCTAAAATGATGCTTGACAGAAAACTTGGCCAGCCCTGATTTCAATTCAAATCTTGTTCAGTTCATTATGTTTTGAACTGATATCTTAAAATAGAACACTGACAATTTTGGTCTTGTAGAATAATATGCCTGTATCTCAGGTGATAAAGAACAGAAAAATCTGAAACTTGGTGATTCATATTAGCTTAATATTCTAATAATATTCTCTGACTTTTGTTAATTTTAACTTGGATTTGACTATGTTATTCTTTCTGACCTCTGTAGAGGAAATATGGTGTTTTTAGCAATACCTGCCTATAGCTCAAGCAAATTTACAAATAAAATTTGTGTTAGTGCTGTATACAAGACAGAATGGTCTACCCATAATTAACTGACCAGAATTTTTGAAGCCCTATTAATTATCACCTCAAAATTGCCTAGTTGCAAGGTGTAGGTGAGATCTGTTGTTTGAGAATGAAAGTGCTGGATGGTCAGATATTTTCAGACAAATTTTTAGTGATGGCAGGAATATTTCATAATTCCATGACTGAGCCATCATTGTCAGAGTGTTTATACCCTAATTTTTTTGGTGAGGGGATTGGTGATTCTGGCTCTGGGTGGATGGCTATTTTGGGGTGTCACTTTCGAACAAGGAAACAGTAACATATGTATGATGAAACTAAGGCAGTCCTTGCCTCATAACCATAATTCAAGCCACAATTTCAATTTTATTCTTAGCCAAAGCTATAGAGCTAATAAAATGATATCTAATGATACCAAGTTCAATGAATTTCATCCACTACATGATACTCCAGGAAATAATTGGCCAACTTCCCAGGTTGCCCAAGTTCAGGGTTGGGTATAGTACTGGCTATGGGTTACCGGAAGCAAGGAACAATAAGAATGAGTAAATTAATAATCAAGAGTCTGTGGTACCAACTGAATAAGCAGGCTAAAAGTTGCGTTTAGACTAAGAATGATCTAATCAAAATATAGTGGTGGCATGATTTCAACCCCTTGACCTTTATTGACCTGACCAATTGACTTGACCCAAATTATTGACCAAGTCAATCAGGTCAAGACAACACTGAATACACAGAGAATGTCAAACCACTTGGAACTTTGGCAGGTCAGTCAGGTTCTCTTAATGTATTCCCATCATACTCACAGACAGATGATGTACCCTCACACACCACAAGCTCTGCTGACACCATCACCATCTCTCATCTTCCTGTGATTGTAGTCTCCATTGCCACAGCAGCTGTCAACTCACAAAAGTATCAGGCAGATTATTGATTGGATTTGTCATTGGTAGGGAACTGCACGGGTTACCCATAGATTTTCATGGGTTTTTATGTAATTAGCTTGTAGAGACAAATTTTACCTTTTTTGCAAATTTTTGTGCAAATCGGTGCGGAATCGAGTGAGCTACACTCCTACCAAGTTTGAGCCAAAAGTAACGCAAAGTGATGCCGTGACATCACGATATCCGAGCTGCGATCACCTAATTTGGCGAATTTCCAAATTTGGCATACCCGCCATCAATGTTGAGCTCATTGCATGACTAGCACTGGACCTAAGTGCCCCAAACTTGCAGAGAGCATAACTTTGTGAGTTCTCAACCGATTTGCATGAAATAAATTGTAAAAATTGGATAAAATTTGTGTCTATTTGATTAATATTAAAAACCCGTCATTTACTCGCGCGTAACCTGTGCAGTTCCCTAACTACTAAACTACAGTAAAGCTGAAAAGCTAAACATATACACTATGTAAGACTACATACCAACACAATTAACAACAAACCAAAAGAAAGATCATGCAGAAAAACAAGTAAACATACCCCAAGGACAATGGGGAGGCAGCAATGATATGGAAAGGAAAGAGAAGGAAAGAAAGGGATTTTCCCACAGGCATTGCTATAGCCCCGTGCCGCAAAAGAAACACGGAAGTAACCGAGCGAACAAAGTGCGAATATCACGTGCAAAGTATAACCAAAAGGGTGAGCTTATAATTATGATGACATGTTTTAAATTACGAATCCACGTGATCACGTTGCAAGGTCACATCACGTTGTTGAAGATCACGTTGGCGATCACAGGAGTTGTGACGCCGTTGAATCCTGGTTAAAGAACGAGTCTTTACTTACGTAAAGAACTCGTAACTTTTCGTCAGTTCAACTTTCAGATTTCAATTATATCTCTTTGTCACAAGCAAAGTTTATTTATTCTCCAATTCGATTCCAAAATGCCCCCAAAGAAATCGACCACATGGATGTCGACTCCGATTCTGATATATCCATAGATTTAGGACACAACAATAAAACTAAAGGCAAGGTCAAAGTCAAGGCCGGCGAAAAAGAAAGCAGGATAAAGGAAAAGCGAAAGCGAAAGACACGGTACCTTCACTTCTTGCCACCAAATGCATTCGATCCTGAACACATCCTGGATTCTAGCAAGCATATACGTGGGAGGCATCGTTCACTCGTTCATGGGAAACAGTGCAGGAGGATGAAGCCGGCAGTCTGCAGACGTCTGTTGAAGATCTTCTGGCAAGAGGACGAAGAAGAAGGTAATCAGCTCGTTTTAAACGTTTTGTGTTGGCCTTACAACGTTGGCACTTATAGGCTTCTAGCTCCTGCCTCCGCAATACGACGCACTATTATCCGGCATCTTATCCTAATCCTTGACTTATCTTCTGCCATGATGGACAGGGATATGAGGCCTACGCGTTTTGATCTTATGCTCCAATATGCACGTGAATTCATAACGGAGTGGTTTGACCAAAATCCTCTCGGTCAAATTGGGGTTGTGGGAATGAGAGCAGGTCTTGGAGAACGTGTGGGCGAAATGTCAGGTACGAGTTTATCCTTTTGCATGGCCAGATGCCTAAAATGACACGTTAAATCACAGGGAACCCCCAAGAAGTGCTTAAATCGATAGCAGACCGCCACAAGCTTGAGCCAACAGGCGAACCAAGCCTTCAGAATGCGATTGAGATGGCGCGCGGCAGCATGAAGTATAATACAGTCTTTAAGCAAGACATCCACACTAACTTTGATCTCTAAAGCCATCTACCAACACACTCGTCACGGGAAATCCTCGTAGTGTTCGGATCGTTGACCACTTGCGACCCAGGCAACATTCACGACACGCTGGATGCATGCGTCAAGAACAAAATCCGTATTTCCGTTGTCGCCATAGCCGCAGAGATGAAAATATGCCGTAATCTCTGCGACAAAACCGGTGGTGGGTTTCTTCTTTCCCGCCTCCTTCTCCATTTCCATATCTCCTGGCGTATACCAATATGTCGGGACTCTGATCGTTCTCCAAGGCAGGTCAGTTCGGTGTAGCTATGAATGAAGGGCATTTCAAAGATCTTCTCTTTGAGCTCGTTCCTCCTCCCGCCCAGCGCGCCATTAGCCGTGCAGCCGGTGCTGGAGCCACTAATCCCGCCGCTGACCTCATGATGATGGGCTTCCCGACCCGACTGCCTGATGCATCCCCGCTCAGCCTCTGTGTATGTCACTCTGAAATGAAAAGCCAAGGCTTCCTGTGTCCAAGATGCATGTCGAAAGTATGCGACGTCCCGACAGACTGCGACATTTGTGGCCTCATGATCGTCAGTTCGCCCCATCTGGCTCGAAGCTATCACCACTTATTTCCAGTGAAACCTTACGACGCCGTGTAAGCCTCTTAACTAATGTGATAGATTGTCCTCGTTGTTCATCTTATCTCATTAGTCAAGATGAGGCAGCCGTGCCAGATGGCTCAACAACATGTCATGCATGTGCACGTCCGTTTCCTTCGAAAATAGCAAATGCGAAGGAAGGCATAAGCTCCATAGGTCGGTATCGGTGCCCTGATTGTCACTTTGACTTTTGCTCCGATTGCGACGTATTCGTACACGATGTTGTTCACTGCTGCCCGGGATGCGGAAAGTAATCAAACACACTCTGTATTCCACTGAGCACGGTTTGCAATGAGGCTGATATATGACACCCACGAAACAGCCATTGTTGGTCGTGACATCTGGTAGAAACAGAGTGTCATGCAAAGTCCCGTTTTAAATGTATGCATTACTTTTATCGTTGTAAAAATCATCAGAGGCACTCGTAATACGTACACCGATATTATGGCAGTGAAATAGAGAGGTAGCGTAAGTACTTAACATAAATATAGACAGTGTAGTCTCCATCCCCGTCGTCGAAAATTGAAAGTATGTTGAAAACGTGTATCTCGGGATCTCCAGATAACCAAAAATACTCGACCATCGAATACAGGTAAAGGCTACCGTTGTGTAAGCCCCGCTCGTGAACCCACACTCGTAAATTCATCTAACTCATGTTCATCCTCAGCATTATCCCTGAACGGATCCATTGACCGTCTTTTCTTGGCAGCATCGGCATCATCCCTTCTCTGAAGCTCCAATGGATCGCTGTCGTGGCTTTCTGAGCCCACCAGCTCCGTGTGCTCATCAATTACACTCCGCGCTCCTCTTGGTGCAGCGGTAGGTTTCGCGCCCATTCCCGCTATGCGCCCCGTAGGCAATTCCTGATGGAGTGGGTGTTGATGATGATCCACATCTTCGTCTTCACCTTCTATTTCCTCAAAGTCGTCATCATCGTCACTGGCATTACCTACGGACCATAGCACCTGGTCTTCTCCGTCTGCAGGCTCTGCTTCCTCGTCCGGGTCTCCTTCCCGTTTTGCCCTACAGCCTTTGTTCCCTTGCCAGCGCGTCTCCTCTGTCTAGGAAGCGTCGTTGATTTTATTTTGCCAGTCACAGGTTCGGGTTTTTGTGCGTCAAGAGAACGACGCCAGATATTAAGACGAAGATAGAGACGCAAATAAGGAACAGGGTCCATGACTTGTATGCTGAGACTTCGTCATTGAAGATTAAGGAATCTAACCAACTAACAATAAGCGTTAGCGCAATTCTTCTACCATAACACTATGAAAGCCTATGACATACCCAGTAGCGGTATACACACCATAGAAGACCGGCACCACGAGAGTTGAATCATATACTTTGAGTCCACGATTAAGACAAATAATCTGTAACACAGCCGTGATGACAAGCAAGATAATTGTGAAGATAGGTGCAGCATGTCCAAATTGGTTTCCAGGGTTTTCATGAGACAAGGATCCAGAGAGTAATTTCACACTACAAAATTGTTTTAAGTTACGCAAACAAATCAAGTAAACCTGTACACTCACGTGGCCTTTGCAAAAACAAGACATCCACCAGCAAGTCCTCCACCACAGCATGCCCAACCTATGCCCAACGTCCACGCAACTTGAGTATCGTCCTTCGGAGCAACCCACATCTCCAAGCGGTCTGTTACCCAGTTGATGACGGCATCCCACCCGCTTTGATGGCGACAAATATACCAAAGAATCGTCCAAGTAGAGACCGCCTTCGTTTTGAAATAGAGAAGGCTGCATTGGGAGGTGGAAGGCCTGACCCTTGCATCGGACGGGCTGCGGAGAAAGGTACTGCGGCCATGTCAGTTCTTGACGCGAGGACAAAATCAAGTCGGTGGGTGAAGATGAGAACAAGGAGCAGAGCAGCGCTCATGGTAAAGAAATAGCCAAGCCATCCTCCGCGACGCCATAGATAAGTTATGTGCTTAACGTCAGTTTCGCTGGTGAGACCGCTGTTAATGGACCCGAAGGCTACGATACCAATAACACCGAGAATGACCACAACGGTACCCTATGAAACGAGTTATGATGAAAAGATACTGGATAGTCAAACACACACGCACGTATATGTCAGTACTTGTGACCGGAGTGCCAACTAGAAAGCGAGCAAAGAGAAAGTTGAAGACTAGAGACGTAGAGCCAAGAGGGGCAACATATTCTGTATACCAGATACCAGTTGTGATGAATACATAAACGTTGGAAAGAAGCTGTAGATATACTGACCAGCGCGCATATATTCCAAAGCCAGAGTGCTTCCTATTAGCTGTGATAAACTGTAGCGCGCTTAGGGTAAATGGATACCGAGTGAAGTAGGAGAACGCACATATACAGAAGCATTCCGAGAAGCCAGAGAGGGCGCATCCAATCTTTTCTCCTGGCAGATTTTGGTATTGAGCTAGTTCTAACCTGAAGATGGTCAGTAATGAAAGCAACATGAGATATAACCTGGTTGAACATACATGGTCTAATTTAGTAAGGTTGAGACCAGCAGCATTGAGTACAGATGCTAATAGGATAATAGAAAGACCAATTATGAAGGCGATAATAGGGTTAGCATGACGTGGAGAAGCAGGAGACGATGTGGAAGTAGATATTGGCGGGGCAATAGAGGTAGAGGACATGAAGAGGGCCTGAAGTTGCAGTAACTCAATTCAAATCGCCCAAAACAAATTGAATCCGCGCAGGCCTCCATTACGTCAGCACACCGTTGATGTCACCACCTGTCACGGTCATGTCTCTCTCTCTTGCGCTTACTTGAACTTAAGCAACTGGCGCTGGCATGTACACGCGTCTGCCTTGTGTTCATTCCTGGTCACCTTAACTTCCCCCGATGTTGCTCATAGCGCATATATTTTTAGTTACCATGGCTGCGATCGTCATTTTTTCTTCGCCATCTCCTATTTATCGAATCTAAAGAGAAAAGAATTTAAAGCAGCCCTCTGGTAGCCTTCTGGGTCACTCCTTCAAGGCCTTATTTTTGAATCTGCCCACCAATACTCGGTATGCTATTTATAACCTGAACGATTCTTAGTACGTTTTTGTCTTTGTTTTGGTGTACTGTAAGTGTACTGAGTGCAATGTGGTACCAAATTTTGACCAACGTGTCGTAACTTTCATTTTATAATCTTTTGCGATTTAAGCATACATATGTGTCGATTAAATTGTCAGATTGTTACATAAACCAACAAGACAGTGTAGAGTGTACTGATATTTGGCGGTTGATTTCCATCATTATTGCGTAACGCACTTTGATGGAATCCGAATAGGATATAATTTCTTAAAAAGGCTTTTGGTGACTAACTGACGTCAGCATATTCCGTATCCTCTTCTCTCTCATCATGTCGGGCCCGGAGCATGTTCTTCTTAAACATGCACCTTTCTCTAATCTTCCCCCAGAGCTCATCGAGACTCTCAACCAAACCTACTTTCTCCATCTTCTAGTTACTGAGCCTCATAAGGTCATACCACCAGGAAAATCTCTCTTATCCATGATGACCCATGCAAATTTCAAAGCATCAGATATTACACCCAAGCAAGACAAACGTGAGCAGATAGAAAACCGCGTCAAGGAAGTGGCACATAGGGCGTTCTGGAACGAGGTGTGTTTTAATTCTATTTTTATTAAGACTCGGGTGTTCAATCCATGTCATTTGCAGGCTTTAGAATCTCTATCTTCTCCTTTGCCACCAGTTCAACTTCCACGGCTGAGGCAGCTATATCTAGATCTGCATGAAGGATTAGCACCTTTGTTTCCTCCGAATCATCAAATAATTGTTTCTCTGTCATCGCCTTTACCCCCACTTCGTCGCCACTGCTTTCCACGGTCAACTTTCTTGTGGAAATTGTCACCGCATTGCGCCAGAGATGTGCACCCATCAGAGACCAGGCGATAGATGACCTTCTTTCTGCTTTAGAACATTCACGGCAGGGCTCCACCGATTCTGTGACACCGGTATCTACTACGCTTGCGGAATTTGTCATTGAAACGTTGAAAGCCATCCTAAGCCTGGCGGAAAGCATGAAGGCAGATCTTAACACATTTGTTCTTGGGTCAATGACCGAGGCGCAACTTCAAGGCGTCCTCCTCAATGATGTTAAGGTACGAGAACGCGAGCTCGTGCTCAACGTCTGGGGAGGCAAAGACATCGTAAGGGGGCAGTGGCGGACATGGATATCAGAAACATCTTCTGGAACCTCGGAGGGCACAGACGAGAAGAAATGTATTAAGAGGCTCTTCCGGGCATTAGGATCGGATCAACCAATACATTGCATGCTACCTTCCACGACCCCTGTATCTTACACGAACGGAACAAAGCCGCCGACTGAACTAGATAATCGACCATTAGAACTGAAAGTCAGCGAACTTCCACCCCAACTCTTCTTTTCAACACCCTCGTTTTTATACGTTCAGAATTGTCTTCAAGCAATCGTCATCTCTGCTTCTTTGCTCTCTCTCACCCGTTTATCTGCACCAACCCCGTCTCGAAACACCATACTGCCAGGCTCGACAACAGGCGATGCTCCCTGCTCAGAAGACCATGATTTTATGACCCGGATATGGACCCTTCTCAAGGCTGAAATTGACGACGACACCGATCAACGCAATACTGGAAGTGAGGCGGGCACCGAATCAACAGGGCACACAAAACTCATAAATCTTGCTGACGAAGTCGTACGCGCACGTCAACAGTGTTTAGCGGGCTCGTCCTCCCCGGTTCTGTCTGTGGACGAGGAAAAGCGTCTCCGTGACGCCGTCGAACGCACGCTGCGCCCTACCGACCCAGTCTTCCAGTTGCTTAAGAAGAGGCTCATGAATGCATTAGAAAAATGGATAATATTCCTCGCAAGCTCTGGTGCCTCTGATAATCCCGATGCCCAGTCCATCCAGTCCATTCCCACCAAAATGCAGACTGGGAAAAATCCGATTGAAGAGAGGGCGGGCAAGCGACCTAGACTGGTATTGCCGGAATCGATGCTTCCCAGTAATCAAACTTCGTCTTTGGGGAAAGAAGCTGGCGTGAGCATGGGAACTACAATTCCTGGATTTGAAGACAGCGTACTGCAGCAGGCTATTGTGGAGGTCTTGCAGAAGATTGTAGGGTGTGTATATTGGGTTGAAGGAGTCTGGGGAGATTTGGTGTAGCAGTGCCGCCTCGAATCGTTGTCATTCTCGCATCCTGTCGTTCTACAGGAACGCAATAAAGGTTGACACATTGTAAATTACCTTTGCGCAATTACTCTCTATACCCACCCATTAGCGAAATATAGATCCTTAGCTGTATAATTATCTAGCAAAGCTGACTAGATTCAGAGTCTAAATCTCGTTCTCGCGGAAGGTCAATGTTACCCCTTCGTGCGAATGATGCAAGGGCTTTGGTAGCAAGGCATCAACCAACATTGGTGAAACTTGCAACGTTATCCTGGAAGTGTGAGTAGGTTAGTTCCAGACCTTTTGGTCGTCGAATACTATTCTTACTTTACATGTATTTTGCATGTATCACTCAGCGGCTTTATCCGATTTTAACAGCACTTCTTTGCAAGTGGCTTGCCACCAGACTCTTTTCTAATGGAATCCCTGTCAAACCAACTTCAGTCGCTGAGGTCTGGCTCCCTTCGAATCCCACAGTTGCACAAATCAGTCTCTCGCCGACTCACAACAGGAGTCCAAGCCCCCACTTTGGTGTGTCCATGATGTCGACCCGAACGGTATCATTGCTGTGTCACAGTCGCACGATAGAAAAATCTTTGCACCCTCTTTTTCATGGTCGGATCTTACATATACTTATCGTCATCAGGTTCTCTAAGATTGATCCCTCTTTTTCTTTGCGGGATTAGAAATCTTCGATTGCAAGATCCGACAGAGGCACAAAAGGACCTTAGACCAGTAATCAGGGTTCGGTTTTTAATCACGGTTTTCTTGGAGTTTTCGCTGCCTACATGAAGTTCCAGGGAGCGAGAACAATGTACGAGCCGTCTTACTCCTGGAGCTTTTTGACAACATACTTGAGCCTGGCTGGATCAAATCGCAGGTAGTTCACGAAGCCTCGTAGCGAATTTTGCTATCGTGTATGGGCGAGTCGGTAACTCAATAGGACGATTGAGTCGGAGAGCACGATGCGCAACGCATGCGACAGATCTACGCGGCCGGTGCTTCTCTGATTATGAAGAGCATCATTCCTATAGTGCATTCTGGGTTACCAGGCTGTACACAAGACAAAATACATATCTGGCAACATTGTTTACGTCGGGAGGATCATAGGCCAATGACGAAGTTTTCTCAGGTCCTAGCCTTACTCTTTTATTTCAAGAGTTGGGATACGTTCGAACTTCGAAGCATGTAGCGGCGTCTTGATAATGGGCAATAAGGCAATTGTCTCCTTTACGCATCTTATCATAGCATTCTTGAATCCCGATGATTACTGGCAATCCCCAAGCTTACGCATGGAAGAGTGGAGATAAGATACTACTGACGCCAAATTGACGCAACAGTCAAATCTTCGAGGAGCCGATTTTAGTGACACAATTCTCCTCCAATTCTTGGATCGCAGGAATCCTAACAGTCATCAGAATGTCATCTAAGCTGACTCTTTAAAGTGCGTTGTACATCGCTTTGAAACGCTACAAAATGACTAATGCAAACTGTAAAGCGCGGGAAATACAGACAGACAGTCAAGTCCTGTCGAGGCATTGAAATTTGTCTTCGCCTTACATATAAAGATGGAGTGCATGTACTAGCTCCCAAGAATTGATGCGATCTATTTTTTTACTATCCATATCTCGGTGCGGAATTTTTTCCCTCTAAGTATCCACTTGCCTAAGCCCAGATTAGGGTTTAAGACGCGGATCTCATCCGTAGCGTCGACTGCCCCGTATAAAGTGTGCCGAGGTGCCCAAAGTAATAGAAACCATCTGGTGTCAATGGTCCTCGATGACTCTGCTCAGGAAAATGCCCTCAAGCATCTCATCGTCAATGGGTCGGTAGAGCTGCGTACAATCCTAAACATACAAACCCCACCCACTTTGTTATCAAAATTTATTGAGGCTCATAAAGACCTCATTAAGTACAAGTGCGTTCTCAATCATCATATCAATCATCTAATCCTTATGGCAATCGCTATGCAGGACTCGTCCTGTAAAGGTAGATGGACAGACTCTGACAACAGCTGCAGTCGTTGCTGCTGCGCGTCATTCTGCCTCCGTCAAACTCGATGAATCCAAGAAAGTCAAAGAGCGCGTTGACAAGAGCCGGCAAGTTGTGGTTGATAAAGTCGCAAGTGGTGTCAGCATCTATGGCTTATCGACAGGATTTGGCGGCAGTGGTATGTTCATACGTCTTATACCGTGTGTAAATACATTAAACACAAGTGATGTAGCCGATACTCGTACCGACCAACCTTTAATGCTCGGTCATGCTCTGTTGCAGCATCAACACATGGGTATCTTGCCTACCTCGAGCGACCCACCAAGTGTTTTGCCCCTTCAGGACCCTAATACCTCAACGACGATGCCCGAATCTTGGGTCCGGTGCGTGCAATGCTGTTTTTGTCCAATCACAGCTTCGCTGAATGACGTTGTTTGCATCTATAGAGCCGCAATACTTATCAGGATGAATTCTTTGATTCGTGGTCATTCTGGCGTCAGGTCAGCCGCAAATAGAATGTCTGTTGGTGTGATTAAACTTACGACCTCATATTTAGATGGGAGCTCATAGAAAAGATGAATGAGCTCCTAACTGCCGATGTCATTCCGGTTATTCCTCTTAGAGGTAGTATATCCGCTTCGGGAGGTAAGAAAGAGTGGATTAGTTTGCAGAGTACAAATTTTGAATAGCATTCTCAGATCTCTCCCCTCTATCATACATTGCTGGAGCTTTGGGTAAGTTTATTTTGACCATTCACATTACTCGGGTGCTGACGAATGTCACAGTTGGAAACGCGTCCATCCAGGTCTATCATGGCCCTAGGACTTTCGGGCCTCGTCAGAAAGCGCCCTCTAACGAAGGCCTTAGCAAGCATTCGATTGAACCGATCGCCCTCGCATCCAAGGAACACCTTGGTTTGGTGAATGGAACTGCTGTCTCTGCTGCGGTGGCCGCTCTTGCCATCGATGATGCCGTGCTTCTTGCTCTTCTTGCTCAAGTGTGCATTGCTATGGGCACAGAAGCTTTGAATGGAACCCGCGGTTCTTATGCGTCTTTCATTCATGTTGTTGCTCGTCCTCATCCTGGCCAGGTATGTTTGTGTAGACATTTAGGTTTCCAATTCTTATTTATTTCCTCTTAGGTGGAATGTGCGAAGAACATCTACGATCTTCTTCAAGGTAGCAAACTGGCAACCCTCCACGAGGAAGAAGTCGGCCTGAACGATGACCGTTATTCATTGAGGCAAGATCGCTACCCTCTGCGGACTTCCCCCAATTTCTTGGTCCACAAATTGAAGACATACTCTCCGCTTTGACTGCCGTCACTCAAGAGTGCAATTCAAGTCAGTGGAAATTATATATCGGTCGCTGCCATATTTTATTAACAGCATTATTTGTAGCCACCGACAACCCTCTCATTGAAAGCGAAACTGGTATCATTCATCATGGAGGCAATTTCCAGGCGATGGCTGTCACTAATGCCATGGAAAAGACACGCCTTGCTTTGCATCATATTGGGAAACTTCTCTTTGCCCAGAGCACCGAGCTCTGCAATCCTGCTATGAACAATGGCCTGCCTCCTTCGCTGGCTGCAACTGACCCCTCGTTGAATTATCACGGAAAGGGCGTAGACATCGCCACTGCATCGTATGTAGCAGAGTTGGGCTATCTCGCCACGCCTGTATCGACTCACATCCAATCGGCCGAGATGCACAATCAAGCCGTCAAGTATGTTGTTCTCCATGCCTAAATATATAAGTGGCTATTCATGGCTCATTGTGACATCTTTTTTTTAGTTCTTTGGCCCTGATCTCCGCTCGAGCAACCGTAACTTCTCTCGATGTGCTTTCAATGTTGATGGCCTCGTATCTCTATCTCCTCTGTCAAGGTTCACCATTCAGTTCTTTCTTATCTGAGATCAATGCTGATCGGTTTTATATAGCTCTGGATCTGCGCACTCTCCGTTCCGAACTCCTTCTCGGGCTCCGAGCGATCTTGAACGAGGAATTTATATCTTCTTTCGGTTCTTTTGTAGCTACCTACAAACAAGACCTCTTTTCTGCGAAGTTATTCACAATCATGGAGCAAACGTTCGACAAAACGACGATCATGGACAGCGCAGATCAGATGCGTGCCATTACAGCGTCAACAACTCCTGCAATCCTCGAATTTTTCCATGAGGCTGATTCTGCTTCGACTCCCTCCCTCAGCGCCATAACCCAATTCCAGTCGCACGTTGCCTCGAAAGCTACGACCTTGCATAATAACTTAAGAAAGGAGTTCTTGTCCGGATCTCGCGGACAAGCACCTGCTAGTGCTCAATTAGGAAAGACTAAGGGCATGTACGAATTCATACGACAGACTCTAGGTATCAAGATGCACGGTCAGGAGAACTTGAGTCAATTTCCTAACGCTGTTGGTACCGACGACGTGTCGATCGGCCAGAACATCTCCAAGATATACGAGGTACTATTTTCCATCTATTTGACTTCCTCAATGCTTATCGTTGGATGTAGGCAATTCGGGACGGTCAAGTGCATAGCGTGGTTCTTTCTTTGCTCGCCTGAGTATGACTTCTCGGTGTCCGGACAACAGAACCTTATAGATAAACCAAATTGTTATACCATCTACTGTACAAATGCAATAAAACTTTGAATTGAACCTTTTGGGAGCGGAAAGCGTTGAGATACCGTTTTCAGTGCTTCCGTCTAAGAATGCGTTTCGATGATTTAGTAAGGTGAAAATGTAGTGATACAAAACTAATAAGTTATGGTTTATACGTATTCCATAGTACATTGCAAGGTCATCCAGAATTCGAGGAACTACAACGAAGTATTTTGGCCACTGGGCCGGAAGGTGACACGCACTTCCGTGATTTCCTTGCGAGCGGCTTTGAGTGTCTGCTCAATCTTCTCCTCCAGAGCAGAAGCCTGAGATATCGTAATAGTTCCCTTTACCTCAGCGGTGAGGTCCACAAACATTAATGATCCAGCATGACGCGCGCGGAGGTGGTGAATCGACAATAATGGGGGTAGAGGGGTTTTGTTGCCGTTTAGAGAACTCGGAGATTTGTTTACCAGAGGTTCGAGCACTTTCGAGAGTGATCGTCGTGTGCGCTGTGATACACTAGCGTCTGTTAGATCTCCCCAAGCACCAGCCAAAAGACCGAAGCCTTGTCTTAAAATGACAACAGAAACAATCAAGCCTACAACATGAATTGTATTAGGAGTGAGTTGAGGACAATCAGGTTTCGAGACTTACCGCCAATAGGATCGAGAGGGAACGCAGGAAAGAACCATGTGCCTAAGATAGCGAAAAAAGCGACCAAGCTCGAATAAGCATCGCTACGATGATGAATGGCGTTGGCCAACAGCACCGGGCTCTTTTCTTCATCGGCGACTACTTTAGTAATTCTGTAAAGCCATTCTTTCGTCAAGATCCCCATAAGTGCGAACCACGCCGCATTTGGATCCACTGAGTGGGTGTGTTGATGCCCAATGCTTGGGGGTAGAGCAGCAGAAGACGTGACAGTGTGCAAAATTTCTTGCAGTTGACCAGGAGGAAGAGTTACGGCCGTCTCTCCAAGAGCCGTAATTAGAAGGTGATATGAATGAAAGCCAATGCCGAGAGCGCCGCCAATTAACAGTATTGATATAGTAGTTGTGCCGAGAGTTTCAAACTTTGCGAAGCCGTATGGGTATCTCTCAGAAGGAGGTTTACGAGAAAGTTTCCAGCAGAAGAGTGTCACGAAGTCCCCCAGTAGATCTGAAAAAGTAGTCAGCAGACGCGTCTACGGCCTTGCGACAACAAGACGCAACGAACCGCTCAAAGAGTGTCCGGCATCAGCAACCAGCGAAGCTGAATGCATATACCACCCAGCTAAACCTTTGACTGTGGTTAAAACTATATTCGAGAATAGGCCAACGAGAGTTATGTAACTGCCACGATCGCCTGGTTGAAGAAGCAACTTGAGTACGGGCTCTCCAACATACGAAGTGGCAAGACATACCTGAACCCTTTAGAGCGGCAATTATCTGTTCTGCGTCTTTCGAATGACCCTCTTCTCCATGAGAGTGTGAATGGCCAAATATCGAATGTGAATGAGAGTGTGCGTCATCATGACCATGGTCTTCGCCAGCGTGGTTGTTTTCATGCTTATGGTCCTTGACTTCTACGACCTTCTCTGGGGCATGCTGCTTCGTTGAATGTGAGCGCGTCCTGATCATGGCCAGAAGTCGTCGGGGAAGAGGATCAAGGATCAAAATGGACCGTGCCCTGAATACGTATCCAATTGGAGCCACGTTGGTTCTCAGGGATGGAACCAGAAGCTGTTTATGACACGACGGCAGTCTTGAAAAGAGCTGAGTACGTGTCGCGGGGTTGGCGTATAGAAATAAAGAGCTGGATAGAATACTGGATGAGGACCTCCGACTAATCGGCTTCAGTTGCCAAGCTGGAACCGACATCATCACGTTCGGATGAAACGAACTTGAAGGATGCCTTCTTACCCAGAAGTGCCTGAATCCTCAATTCCTGTGGTTTTTGCCGAACGGTTGAGACTTGAACATAGACAATTTATTAACTATATGTCGCCAGAATCAGCAATGGGAATCCAGTCGTGACCGCAAGGAAGCCAAACAAATGCGGAAAGAACTAGGTGCAGCTCGAACTGCGCAGATGCGTCTGGCCGGCTCTCGGTTGTTGTTTACTTGCCTCGCTATTATAATTCACACTCTTTCATTGGTCCGCAAATCAATGCCTGTAGAAGCCATGTTGGTACCACTTGACCGTAAAAAGCGTTTTCGTAGTTGCCTCGTAGGCAAATTAGCCTTCTCGTTGTGCTGCGTTTTGCGGCGCGCCGCTATAGCACGCATGTGTATTTTACATAGGAAGATTCGTTCAAAATTCGGTAGTGATAACGTAGATAGATGATATACATAGGATTCCATACTACTACAGATATTTGTTCGCCACTATGGGGAATAACTACACATTGAACCAATACATTTCGGTGATCAAGGCCACTGGAAGGGAGAAAAGAATGGGACGAACATCATGCAGCACATACATGTAAGATCTCCAAAGTGTCCAGCTTCCGCGGGTTAGAGTCCCGATCGGAAGTCGCAGCAAGTAGCGGGGCTACTGAGCCTAAACCAACATGCGCGCCATAATCGCCGGACCTGTGATAACAGAAACCCCTTTGGATGAAGAACCAAGAGACATGCTATTCTACCAGACATATACAGCGGCTCAACCGTAATACAGGCCTCGCTCTAGGAAAGTTAAGCGTCCATTAATGTACACAAGCGGGTCAAATCCTCTACCAGGATTTAAGAAGAGCTACAGCCATGAATACCACACCAGTCCCACTCGCTCCAAGGAGGAGCCAAACACCAATATCCCAAACTATACGTTTCCTGAACTGCTTTTGTTGTAATGCGCGCTCCTTCCTAAGCAGGAGTTCGTCATACATTGCGCGAGGACTAGACTGGTGTGATAAAGGCACCCCGGAACTGCCCGGTGCCGTTTGGAGGAGTGGTGTACGAGGTGGTACAACAATCGCCAAAGGGCGTTTGACAAAATGTTGTAAAGCGTGCAGAAACGCGGGAAGGAGATACGTGCCGATGAACGACATCAACAGTAGGAGTATCGTCAATAGGGCAAAAAACCCTGAGGAATGCAGGTATGAACTTGACTCGTTCGTCTCAGGATTCAGGAATACGCGCGGGGGGATCATGGCAAATAGAAGCACCATTAAGATCGTGCACACACGGGATACGTTGAATTTAGCAGATCGAATAGGAATAAGAAAAGGTGGAATGGTGATGATGATCGAGGGAGTGCCGAGGATGAGAGTGATGGCGGCAAGAACATGGCGGATAGTCTGGATCTGGATCGTGGGCAGGGCGAGCTCAGGAGATAGAGAGGGTGACAGAGAAGGCATAGAGTTGAGGATAGGAACAAAAGTTGAGTTTCCGATACTGGGTGTGACAGAGACTAAAATGGCGGGGGCAGTGGTAGAGTTCTCATTTGGAGGTTCGATCTGGGAAGGAAGGGAGGGCTGAATAAAATGAACACTAGATTAAGGAGAGTGGGAAAAGGACTTGACTTACTACGGCTGGCTGGTTAGGGAAAGCGGAGAAAATAACGGAAGGCAAGAGCAGTAATACTGCGACGACCACAGATAAGAAGGACAGCACACGGAAAGACCGTGAACGTGACGACTTTCCCGTGGATAGAGGATTAGATGTTGTCTTCAAAGAGACGTAGAGAGGCAGGGTGGATGAGGAACAAAACACGAGAACCGAGGTAACTATCATATCGCCCCATGAGTTTTCTAATAAACACGTCGAAAATAGGACATACTTAAGCTCTGGTGAACAGAAGGAGGACCCAACCATCCGAGTCTTGTTTCGAGCAAACCATGAGAGTGGGCATAGATGGTGCAGCCTAACCACCCTATATAGGTCAAAGAGATAGCCAAGTCGCATAGACAATGCGCCTTGAGCCGAGTGAACGAGCGTAGGATAGGTAGGCCACAACAACGCCAACCAGCAAGGTGGAGATAAGGTAGGATATGATTGGGTGATGTTTCCCTGGAAATAATGGGTGGAGGGTGTAGACGGAGTCTACGGTACGTTGTGTCAGAGGAAGTCGGAGCAAGGGTAACAAAACATACATCGCAAATATGTCACGGCGAGACCAATGGCAATGGTACCGCTGCCAAAGCGTACTAGGCCTCTGATTAATGTACGCTGCATATCTTTCCCCCTCCCTTTGGCGAAAGTATCAAGCAGGATGTCGGTCATATCTGCTTTCCGAAGGTATCGAGCAAGCATGTACCAGATCTGCCTTGCAAACGCCGTGGACAAGGCGGAAAGCAGCAAGGCAGGCAAACCATATTTGAGGGAAATTTGCGAGTTGGGCAATTCGAAAGCGCCCAGTCTTAGAAAGGGTGAGAGAAGAAAGAGGAATACTAATGAAGGTGGGAGAGGAGGAAAGACTGTGGATTTCCGAACTTCAAACATCGGGCTGACAATGTCTTGGTCATTATCTCTGTCGTCCTCGTCGTCAAGATCCAATGGACTGGCTGGTTCGTCCTGGTCGTGAACAAGAATAAGTGCAGCAGAAGAATCAAGTGCGGATAGAACAGGAGAATAAACTTCGTTGTCGGTGTCTGAGCTCCCGGAGCTAACTGTTGATTGACGACGAAGGTGACCCCTAGAAGAAAATGGCATGGTCAAGGCTGGCAGTTTTCTGCTTGGGCCACCTGGACTGGCAACGTCGGTAACTGCTGCATTGGCCATGAGAGTCAGAAACAACGCCGTATTTGTGCCATCATTGTTCAACACATATAATTGAATCGTGGAAAAGTTAATATTTTCATTCCAAGTAAGGGGGAACCTCCGAGCGGCGTGGGATATCTCAATTCCTTTTACCGTACAGTGTGTATATACATGTGCCTTGCTGTGCATCCGGCAGCGTCATTAGGCCCAAAGTCTGAGCACAGAAACATGTACTGCCTGAGGTTTACTCCTACCAGACTACCTGCAACACGGTGCAGCTTGGGTGACTGCACGAAGCGATCTCGGATCCGGATCGGTTTTTGACAACAGCAGTCCTACTCACATATGCCACGTATGGTTAAGTTGGTGTATAGTCAGCGGCAGTCCTCATATTAAAACACAAGCTTTATGACCCGCCGCTACAGCGTCGGGGGGATTCGCTTCGCTCACCCCCTGTGCTTCACGGCAGGGTCAACAGCTTCGCTGGGGCTGCGCCCCCAGACCCGCTTGTCGGCGCCCTCGCCTCCTCATTGAAAAATAAATAATACCAATTACAATTATTATATTTTGGGGGGGAATGAGCTTCGCTCATCCCCCCTTTACTGACACTCCATGTCTCATGAAAATAATAATAATAGCAGTCACTCTTGGGGGATGAGCTGTGCTCACCCCTCCCCTACTCACAGCCTGCCCTACAGCTTGTTGGGGTTGCACTCTTCCATCCCACAATGGAGGCACACAGCATCTTCATAGTCAGATTATATACACTCAGTCAATAACAGTGAACAAATACACAAATATTTATACACAGCACTCTATATTCTGTGTCCATTAAATTTCTTTTGCTTCAACAATCTCAAACTAAAATTTTAAACCATATTAAACCCATTCCAACTAATTCACAGTACCTTTGTCACCATGTCTGTTTTAATATTCACACCCATATCCACTCCCAATCAATCATTATTCTACTTTATATTTTATACAATACTGCACTACTCATTTACTATCTATCACTCACCTCATAGGCACAGCACTATAGATGCCATGCTATTTTAAATTTCATAGCTTACACTCTTTCTCTTCACAACCAAAATATCTGTCTCTACACCCCACTACTTAAATTCTACAAAATTTAATCACATCAATCTACACCCTATAGTACATTACAATCTAAAATCAATTTTCATAACATATCACAGAGCATTCACCCCACTCACCACTTCTGCTTCATCCTCAGGCCTACATCTTATCACTGCTCCATCTCTCTATCTCACTATAGACATTTGTAGCACCTCCATACTCACATTTTTTTACTGACTGTCAATAACAGTGAACATTTCTGTCTCTATCTAACAATCTCATAAATCTCCAACCAAAATTTAAAACCATATTACACCCACTCCAACTAATCCACCACAACTTCACCCCTGTACTCAGAATCTACATCCCTGCCTATCCCCACTCCCAATTATTTGCCAATTATTGCCTCTATTACTTATAATACTTGACTGCCCTTTCATTACCCACCAATATCTTGATATGCACAGCACCTGCGGCGCTGTGCCATTTTAAATTTTATAACTTACACTTTTTTCTTCAAAATCCAAATAGCTGTTCTCAGCCCCCACCACTTTGGTCCTGTAAATGAATTAATCACATCAATCTATATCCTATAGTATATTACAATTCAAATATCAATTCCCACTCCTAATAGTTAACACTCTCTTTAATTATACCCACTACATGGGCAAAGCATACTCCAGCTTTATTCTCAAACATTAAATTTACTACCTATACAGCACTGTATATCACCTATTTTCAATTACAAAGGCACATCTCAGTGCTATCTTTCTATCCAAATCTTTATTTAAATAGCACCCACACATCCACAAATCCCCCTGCTGCTATGTGTCAGTCATGAAGCTAAATGGCACAGTGCATCTGGGATTTGCTAAGGGTGCTCTACACCTCCATACCAAAAATAATATCAATATTCCATCACTTCACCCTTTCTATGTCTAATGAAAAACATTTGGGTATGTCTCTACAAAAGCATGCCACCTTTAGTGCTATGTCCATGCTACTATACATTTCCACAATATATCCCCAGCCCACTCTTGAACAATTACTGTGTAGATTACTTGTAATAACATTCTTTTGCATAGAGAACTGGAATATTCTACTATGCACAGCACCTGCAGCACTGTATCATTTTAAAATTTACAGATTACACTCCTCACAATTAAAATTTAAAATAGCTGTCCCCTGACCTTTCCCATTGTAAAATTGTGTCCCAGTGCTATCTTTCTGTCTACACCTTTATTTAAACAGTTCCAACTATAATTCATTTCATACTAACTTTTCCACTGTCCACAATGCCCCTGTTTTGATATTTATTTAGTTGTATTTATTTCAGCCTTTAACTCTTTTATCCAATACATAGTCTCTCGATTACAAAGGTGTCAACCAACCACAATATCTGCAGACAGAAATGTCCCATTCAAATAGTCTTTGACACAGATTTATTGATCCACTTGCTCATAGTGCACTGTGCACTGTGCATGCAAGAGTGTGCATATTTTTTGTTTTCAGAGCCACCCAAAGCAGCTTCAATACAGCTGGGTATGGCTAATAGACACATTGAGGGTTCATTATTTAAGCACAGAATGTTTTCCAGGCTTTGTGGCACTTATTTTGTTGTTTGCCATCAGCCACTGGTTGTTTATTTCAAAAGGCATCGCAGCGCGGCCCCAAAACACAATGGCGTGCTTAATAATGCTTGGTCATGCTTAAGTAACTTGCTCCTTCCTTTTTGAAAATTCTTAGTCATCGAGCTCTCTTATATTATAGACGAGCTTTATGACCCACTGCTGGGGGATTCGGCCGCTCACCCCCTGTGCTTCACGGCAGGGTCAACAGCTTCGCTGGGGCTGCGCCCCAGACCCCCGCTTTGTCGGTGCCTTGCGCCTCCTCATTGAAAAGTAAATAATATTGGTTATCTATGTATATAACACATTGGGGGAGATGAGCTGTGCTCATCCCCCCCTCCCTTATTTGTCAGTGATTTGCACCATCTTATTGAAAAATAAATAATATTGTTTATTCATATAATTCATTGGGGAGATGAGCTGCGCTCATCTCCCTGTTTGTCAGTGTTTTGCACTCCCTCATTTAAAAAATAAATAATATTCATCACTCATATAACACATCAGAGGATCTGAGATCCACTCATCTCTCTCTCCTCTGCTTCACAGCCAGCCTAACAGCTTGCTGGAACTATAGCTCCATAGTCCAATTCATAATCAATAACAGTTCACAAATATACAAACATTTTATACACATCATCTACAGCACCATCCACATTTAAATATTTCATTGTTTTGCAAATATTCAACAAAAATCAACTAATATTTGGAACTATATCACACTTGCTGCAATCATTTCATGGTATCTTCTCCACCATGCTCTTTTAAATTTACACCTCTGCCCATTCCACTGCCAAACATTCATCAATCATTGCCTCTGCTACTCTATATCTTATACAATACTCCACCACCCATTGACTATCCAGCAATAACCTGATATGCACAGCACCTGCAGCACTGTGCTATTTTAAATTTCATAGCTTACATTATCTATGTTATCAATACTATTTAAACAATGGTTCCAACATTCAACTCATTCTTGCTACCAACTGCAGTTCATACCTATTGATCCACTCCCACCTCCACCACTCCACCACCCCACCCACTCTCAAGGATTCATCAATCATTGTCTCTGATACCCTATATTTTATACATTACTTGACTATTTTTTGACTATCCAACAATGTTTTGATATCCACAGCATCTGCAACACTGCTATTTTAAAATCCATAGCTTACACTTTTTCTCTTCATAATCAAAATAGCTGCCCCTGAATCCCACTACATTCATGCTGCAAATTAGTCACATCAATCTACAGCTTATAGAAGAATAACATTTAAAAGTCAATTCTTACACCGAATAGTTAACAGTGTATTTATTTTTACATGAGTAAAGCATATTGGAGCTTCTTTCTCAAAAACATAGTTTTATCACCTGTACAGCACTGGATACCATCTATTTTCAATTGCAAAATTGTATCCCAGTGTTATCTTCCTATCTACACCTTTATTTTATTTAAATAGTTCCAACCATACTTCATTCCATACCAACATGTTCACTGTCCACAATACCTCCTGTTTTAATATTTATTCAGTGGTATTTATTTCAGCCTTTCTACTCATTTATAAAATACATAGTCTCCATTAAAAGGTGTCAAACAACCACAATATCTACAGACAGAAATATCCCATTCAAATAGTCTTTAACACAGATTTATTGACCCACTTGCTCTTGGTGCACTGTGCATGCAAGAGTGTACATATTTATTTGTTCCCAAAGCCACTCAAAGCTGTGTCAATACAGCTGATATAGCTAATAGAAGATATACTGAGGGTGTATTATTTAGGCACAGAATGTTTCTTTAGGCTGTGTGGCACCAAATTCATTGTTTGCCATCACCCACTGGTTGTTTATTTCAAAAGGCTCCGTTGCAGGCCCCAAAACACAGCTGTGTGCTTTGTCATGATTAAGTAATTTGAAATTTCCTTTTCTGAAATCCTTAGTCATTGTACTTCCTTTTTAGAAAAACCTTCTCTTATATTATAGACGAGGCTTTATGACCCGCCACTACAGCGTCGGGGGGATTCGCCGCTCACCCCCTGTGCTTCACGGCAGGGTCAACAGCTCGCTGGGGCTGCGCCCCCCAGACCTTCGCTTTGTCGGCGCTTCGCTGCCCTCCTCATTGAAAAATAAATAATAGCAGTCACAATTATAATGTCTTGGGGGAATGAGCTTCGCTCATCCCCCTTCTTATCAATACTTCACACCTCATTAAAAATATATATATAATGTTTTGGGGGGAATGAGCGAAGCTCATTCCCCCTTCTTATCAATGCTTCATGACTCATTAAAAATTAATAATAGCAATCACTTATATAATATCTTGGTGGAGATGAGCAAAGCTCATCTCCCCACACTCCTTATTCAAAAATAATTATTTTATACAATACAGACACTTTATATATTAAATAATAATCAGTCACTATGGTCAATAGAAAGAACTTCTGGGTACACTATATTTTTGTTATACTAAATCCAGAACTGTCATCCCAAATAGCCTTGATGTTGTGCACAGATGTTACTCGTGAAATAGCAACATACAGTTGTCCATGTGCAAAAGGTGAAGAAATAAGGTTTAGTCCAACATGTAAAACAGATTGTCCTTGTGCTTTATTGATCGTCATAGCAAATGCCAGTCGCACAGGAAATTGTCGTCGGCAAAATTCAAATGGAACTTGTGTGTCCATCAGTGTCAGCCCAATCCGTGGAATAAAAACTGTCTCCCCTGCTCTATCTCCTGTCAATAGTCGAACTTCCAAAACACGGTTCCCCATTCTTGTCACAATCCCTCTTGATCCATTACACACTCCCTCACTTGCATTCAAATTCCGTAAAATCATAATAGGGCAACCAACTTTCAGTGCCAGCTTGGCTAAAGGAAGACCTGAACAGTTGATTGTGTTCAAATACTCCACTGGATACATCAGAATTCCTTCATCACCATGTCCCCGATTATTCAAAATGCTATCAGCACTGTGAAACACCTTTTCTTCTCCAGGAAATTTGTTGAGAATAGTTTTGTTCAGATCATCCACATCATCATTCCTGCTACACAGAATTGTCCGTTCAGCATAATATTTGTCATTATGCCCAGTGGTCCTCTGGATTCCAGGATATATTGTATCAATCAGAGATCCAACAGTATTGTTGGCACATTTGAAATGATCAGGAAGTATTGTGTTGTCAGATTCATCTGTATGTTTTCCCAGACCAATATCCAACTGCCATTGTGCAAATTTCCGTTCTTCATCATGTGCAGTGTTCAGACGCATATTCTCTGTCAACTTAAGTACTTTGATGTGTCCCCAAAGTTGTGATCTCTGCATGCATGCTCCAACAATTTGTGCTCTTGATCCTTTCACAACAACAGGAAGAATTTGCTTAAAGTCTCCACCAAACACAACAGTAAGTCCTCCAAATGGCTTGTCAGAGTTACGGATGTCCTTGAAAGTGCGGTCCACAGCCTCATGAATATAACGGTTTTGCATAGGAGCTTCATCCCATATCACCAAATCAGTGCGCTGAATAAGCTCTGCTAAATCAGAAGTGCGACCAATACTGCATGTAGAGTCCTCATGAATGTTGATAGGAATTTTGAAAGTTGAATGTGATGTCCGACCACCAATAAGAAGCAGAGATGCAATGCCAGATGAAGCCACACAAAGCACTATTTTCCCTTCACCACGCAGAAAGTAGCACAGTGTGTTATACACATAAGTTTTTCCTGTACCTCCTGGACCATGAAGGAAGAAACATTGACCACTCTTGCTTTCAACTGCTGCCACAATAGTATCAAATGCTGAACGTTGCCCATGATTGAGAGTAGGAATTCGCTGTTGAGCCAGAACAGATTGATTGTCTCTGTCATAGTTTCTCTGCTCTGCAATCAATCTATTTCCTATAGCAGCAGCCCAATCTTCTTGAGGCAATGGCATTCCTGCAAACTCTTCAAGTTTTTTGTTGGTAGTGTGAAGAAGTTGGTCAATGAGAAAAAGGCCATAATCAAACACTTGTGCTTCAGTGGGGTCTTGTTGAATACTTTTGGAGATAAGAGCATGTCGCAGATCATCACAAATCTTGTCTCTAAATTGTTCCCAGAGTGCAGCAGGATTTGATGGTGTGCAGTCTCGAAGAATAGTCACAAAAGATTGCGAAGTTGTCGTCCACTTGCCATATATCCAGCTTCTTCCAGACACTGCTTCCACTCATTATCATCCTCTAAAAGTCCTCGATGTATGCAGGCCTCACGAAATGTTTCATATACAGTGCCATCAACTGTTCGGAGATCCACAAAAGATGTAGCACCCTTGACACAGGTCAGCAGAGTTCTGAGATAAAAGCGCTCTCCTGAACTTGGATGAGCATAGTACATGCGCCCAATTGCAAATTTTGCTGTCTTGGAGCCCATTTGCGCTGCTTTCCCTTCCAGACAAATTTGGCAGGAAAATCCTGATAAAGAATATTTCTGGCTTCCTGATATTGTGCATTGGCTTTGAAATAGGCAGTGAGCTTGGTATCTTTGCCTGCACTACGATCCAAAACCTCCCTGAACATTTGGGGCCTGGTCTTCATTCCATGTAACCAATTGTTGGTCAGGCAAATGAATCTGAAGGCGAACAATAGATGGATGCTCTTGATGCATGTGGAAGTGAAAAATGCGCCAAAGTCCTTCACATGCAGAAACATATCGTGCATCAAGATATAGCTTGACCTCATCTTGACAGCGTCCAAACTGCATAGTAATGCGGTCATGACCCTTATAGACATATTTGTAGATGTATTTGATGGCCTTGATAGAAGCAATAGATTCAACATTGATATGGCAGCAATATTTCCAGATAAGATAACGGCAGTGAGCAACAACCCAGCGATTATCAGCCTTTTTCCACCACCAATGTCAAACTCCTTTCCAGTGTTACGTCTTCTGAGATTTGCATAAGAGTCTTCATTGACAGTGGTCTGATCACGATGAGGCTTGGGAAAACATTTTGAACATTTTCCATTCACATGACATTGAGCAGTGGTGTCACCATTGCATGGAGTATGGACCATGAATTTCTTGACCAATTCAAAGAGTTCTGGCTCTTCCTCTTTATCTGGAAATTCAGCTGAAATAAGGCTGTCAACATCTTCAGGTGTGCGAAGCTTGTGATCAGGATGCAAAAATACAATCATGTGCATATGTGGGAGGCCTCGCTTTTGAAACTCAATTGTCCACACATTTGCAACTGCTCTACCCATAATGCCATTTTTACAAATATCATTGAGCATCTCTTTCATTTTGCATGAAAGACTCTGACCACCAAATCTGGACGGTCAGAAGACTGTTGTCCAGGAAGAAGTGCCTCTTTGATCTCTGGCCAGCTTGGGTTGGCAGTAGCAGTGATGAACAAATCAGCTCCATGAAAATAGCGATTGATAGCAAGAGCATCCTGGCAGTTCTGAATCATGTTTCGTGTGCTTCCAGCAAAAGAAGAAGGCAAAATAGTCCTTTGGCCAACATTGGCACCTTCAGCATTAGGATCAGCTGCAATAGCATCCATAAGACCTTGACGTGTATCATTTCTGAACTTCTGCTGGTTTTGTCTAACCCATCGTAATCGATTTTGCTCTGAAGCTGCCCAACAGTCTACAATGAATTCCTGAAGAAGTTTTTCTGCCAAAAACAAATGTTGAGATTCATTTGTTGCTTCCCTTGGATGAAGACGATAGCGGAAATATTCTGTTTGTGTAATGTATTTCCTCTTTTTGATGGTGGAGCTTGATAGCATCCTCATCATGATCCTCATTAGGAGCTTGCTCAGCAGCTGGAGGATCATCATCAATTTCTTCAGCCTCTCTGAAAGGAATTTTAGGATGCCAGCCTAACTGCCCAGTTGAAAAAGAAGAACATAATGAAGTGGAAGGTAAAGAGGATGTAGTTCACTGATTGTTTCCAATCTTTCTCCAGCTCTTCATCTCAGGACAACATCTCTGCCATTGGGATATACTTCATCACCATTTCCAGGAAGGATTACAGCCACTTCATTGGATGCAGCTGATGGCACATTATAGCGTCTGCGATCAGTTTCACGTTCATAGCGAAGAGCAATTGTGCATTGCTGATCCATGGGCATGTTACGTGTTATTTCAAATGCTTGCTTGTACAGCCGCACACCTGAATGGGAACGATGTAGCATATCCTGAAGAATGCTCATAGTGGTTCTATCCAGCCCAGAGTTTGCAGGATGCTGCATGTGGAAATTGAGAGCTTCAGCAGGATCAAAAATATATAGCTGAGCATATAAAGGTGTAACACCAATCTGAGGAAGAAGAGATCCAGCTCGATGTGTTAACCTTCCCTGGACTTTGAATACATAAGGTCCAGGCCTATTGTTAATTGCATGGTCAACAGTGACTCCCAATGAGGTCATGGCTAAAGCATTGTTGTACTGCCGAATATGATTGAGAAAGTTTTTGGATTGGGGTATGTTATTTCTAAGCAAAGCATCTAATTCTTGAGGAGGATAATCCAGCTTTGGAAGAACAATTTTCCCACTAAAGCAGCACATTCCAAATGTGGGAGAGTTATTGGATGAATGTGAAATATGCTCTGCCATCCAGTGTAAAGCACCACATTTTGGACACTTTATATCCATTTTTCCCAAATTATGGACAGGCCAATCATGGCTAAAGGGCTGTCGGGCAGCACGTAAAAGAGGTTGATCAATGGGAGGTTGAAATGGAAGTGGTGCAGGAAGAAGAGGAGGAGGAGGCTGAAGAGGTACAGGAAGTACAGGAGGTGGCTGAAAAGGTACAGGAAGTACTGGAGGAGGAGGCTGAAGAGGCATAGGAAGTGCTGGAGGAAGTATCTATTTTTTATTAATATTATATCTAAAATCACAAAGACTTAAAATACATACTGGAAAAGGTTGGGGCCCAGCATAACGACCACGACCACGTCGTGGAGGAGGGGGTGCAGGAATGGCAGCTAAAAGCTGAGCCAGATTTGCAGGTAAATTATTATACTGAATTCCATCAAACACAACTGGCTGAAAAAGATTAGGAGGGGCAGGAGCAGGAGGGGCAGGAGCAGGAGGGGCAGGAGCAGAAGGGGCAGGGGCAGGAGGGGCAGGGGTAGGATGGGCAGGAGCAGCAGGGGCAGAGGCAGCAGGGGCAGAAGCAGCAGGGGCAGGAGCAGCAGAAGCAGCAGGGGCAGGAGCAGGAGCAGGAGCAGGAGCAGGAGCAGGAGCAGGAGCAGGAAAAACAGGAGCAGGAATAGCAGCCAAAAGCTGAGCCAGATTTGCAGGTAAATTATTATACTGAATTCCATTAAATATAACAGACTGGGGAAGAGCAGCTGGAGCAGCTGGAGCAGGAGCAGCAACAGCTGGAGCAGCAATAGCAGGAGCAGGAGCAGGATCAACAGGATCAGCAATAGAAAGAGTAGGAATAGGAGGAATTCCAAAGTGTAGTGGTTCAATATGAGGTCTATAATTATGATGTGGAGTACGGCGGGCTTGAGGACTCTCAAGAACACGGGCATCACGCTCAGATTGCTGTGCAGCAATACGAACACGTCGTGGGGTATTTGGAGGAGTTTCAGGCCTATATACAAATATTGATTAGTTTGCCCTCTAAATTAATTAATATTAAAGGAAACATACATAATTCAGTAGTTTTACTTGTATGGTGAATATAGGAAGGATCAGCCTTTCTGGTCCAGCAGTGCTATCTGATATAGTGGAAAAAAGCGAAATCGGTGGTAACAGCTGCAGTTGATAATGGAGATTCAATCCCAAAGGAAGGGGAGGCAACTATAGTCCACAGACTCGCCAGCCAATCTCCCTGCAAACTGTATCCAGAAAGAGGTCCAAAAGCAACTGGCAGACACCTTGTAAAAAGGCAGCCAGGGAAGTAGGACTTTACTGGGTGTCACCTTGGTCTTCAGTTTTCCAATAATAGCCAGATGCACTGCTACAGCAGATGGCACAATCACCACCACCACCAAATCCAAACACAGAAAGAAGAAGAAGCAGAGATCTGTAAAAGATGAGAAATGTTACGATCTCAAGTTAGAGTCACGCAGTGTGCGTAATCTAACCACCAATCGTTTACAAGAACAAGTTCAAGTTCAGAGTAGAGCAGGTTTAAGCAGGTTGGATTCTCAAGAACTAGCTAAAGAATACAATGGATCCTTCCTGGTATAAATACTATGAACTGTACAGCAAGTTGAAACAAGTTTGAATGTTCATCAGCAGATGTATATAAGAATAGAGGAAACAGATCAATCGTTCATCGAAAGATGTATCATAAAAGATGGAAGTGAAAGGAAACAGATCAAACGTTCATCGAAAGATGTATCATAAAAGATGGAAGTGAAAGTCCATCAGAGATATGATGGAGTTTCATAGAATGATAGAAAACAAAGTTCATCAGAGCAGATGATGCTGTATCAATGATGTGAAGGATGACAAAGAAAAGGAAAAGAAAAGAAAAGAAAAAGAAAAAGAAAAGAGAAAGGGAAAAGAAAAAAGACTTGTCATAACATTACCCCGTACTACACTCCTTATGCCTCAGAAGGAGTGAAGTCTAATACTTGTACGAGTTCATTAGTTTCTGTATGGTTCGCCTGTGGTGTTTGCGATTCCGGCGTTGTCGGTGAAGAGGTCTAGGGCTTCAAATGTTGAAAGTGTTTGAGGCGTAACGAGGCAACGGCAGGTCGTTTGCCTTGTAGATGTGAGTTGGCAGGGGTAGAAGAGGAAGAAGCGGCAGGGGTATCGATGAAAGACATGTTCGCGTTGCTTTGGTAGTTGGAGGTATGGTTTAGAGGTAGAACGACTTGGCCTTTTTAACTACTTTGGCGATCAGTGGAAGGCGTCGATGGAGTTCTCGTTCGACCAGATTTAACTTGAGGCGTAGAGATCTGGCTTGGTAGTGGGCAGATTTAGCAGCGGCTGGGCGGTAGTTTTGTTTTGCCATCTCCTTCTGATCAATCGTTTCTTTGTATGCGGTGAGAATTTCTTTTCGCAGCGTCTCAAGCTCTTCCACAGTCTGATCGGCCAAAGGGGTATCAAAGATTGGGGTTTCGAGTTGGTTTGTTTGGGAGTTTCGGGGAGTGAAAGAAGAGGCGATACGTCGGGAGGAGGCGAGGCATCAGGATGGTCAGAGTTTGTGTAATTGATGATATTCTCGAAGAATCTCGCTGTCGTTGTCGAACGCGTCATCTTTTTCCCCACGTTGCTTCGGAGATAGGGAATCCGGTCCATTTGATAAGATACTGATATTTTCGCTTTCCTTTCTTGGGTTTTCGTCCTGTCTTTCTGTGATTCAGAATAGTTTCCCGACTTCCCAGTGTTCTTCCTGATTTTTGATCTCGGGTGGTGGTCTAGGAAAGTTCGGTCCATATGTTTCTGTCTCGTTATATGGCATGAGTAGAGTGGCGTGGAAAACATCATGGATCTTCCATATCTTGGGTATTTTGAGTCTGTACGTGAGAGGTCCCAAGACTTCTGTGATTGTGAGCGGGCCTTCTCGTTTCGGTTTCATCTTTGAATGATACCTCGTGGAGATGTTCGCGGGAGTCTAGCCAAACTTTCGTTCCTTTCTCGAATGGTTTGAAGTTCGATTTTCGTCGTTCAGCTATTCTTTGTCTTGCAAGTTCGTGGGCAGCTAGCGCTTCTTCTCGATCTTTTAGGAGATGTTTGACTTTTCCTCCACTGATGGGGCCTTGGTGTTCTCGAATGCAAGTGGAATGGCTATTGGAGATGAACCTAAGGTGAGTTCGAACGGGGTCTTGGCTCTTTCGGAGTGTTTCCTGTTGTTGTGCGTGAATTCCAACGTTCCAACTGACTTGTTCCAGTCGGTTGGGTGTGACGAGCAGTAGATGGATAGATAGGCTTCTATTTCTTGATTGAATCGTTCAGTGGTTCCGTCTCCTATCGGGATGATAAGCCGTAGTTAATTTTGACTTGATTCCCAAGAGTTTCATGAGTTCTTGAAAGACTTTTGCGGTGAATAGGGGATCTCGGTCGGAGATGATACTGTCTGGGAGTCCGAATCGTTTGAAAAGATTGTCGAGTAAGAGTTGAGCTGCTCCTTCTGCGTCGAGTGCCTCTCCCGGTTTCCCTTTTTTCGGCAAGGTATTAAAATCACCCCTTAGTAAGCCCATGGTCTACCACGACCATAATCGCATCCACAATCTGTCCCGCGCTGTTCTTAACTGGTGGTAAGTCGGTTAGAAAGTCCATCGAACAGTTTGCAAATGGTCGTGTAGAAGTTGGTCCGGCTACTGGCATGAAGGACGGGTGAGAGGGGTTCCTGTTAATTTTGAATTGTTGACAGATCCCGCAGCCTTTGACGTATTGTTTAACGAAGGATCGTAGCCCTGGCCACCAGTAATGTGTCTTTACTGCGTTGTAAGTTTCAAGTTCTCCTGGGTGTCCTGCCGATGGTAGATTGTGAAAGGATTTTACCACCTGTTGTCGTAGATTTTGGTTCTTCGGTATATACGTCTTGTCTTTATAAAAAATGGCGTTTTTCCCATTGAATTCTTCTGTTCTCCAGTCGTCGAGATCTGTTCGTAAATTCGGTGGTCCCCCTTGTAGTAGAGCTTTCAAGATTTCTGCAATATCCGTGTCGAATTCTTCTGAATCAATGATTTTCTGTTGTAGTTCAGTGTCGATTAGATTGACAAAGAGTTCCTCTGGTAATAGAGTCACATCTTCGTTATTGTGGTCTTCGTCCGGTATGAAATCTGGTCTTCTGGATAAGGCATCAGATTGAATCATTTTACGTCCCAGGCATGTGGATCAGTTTCAGATCGAATTCGGATAGGAATAATGACCATCGAGCTTGCCGTCTGTTCAGATTTCTTGGGCTTCTGAAATAGGTCAGGTTTTTGTGATCAGAATGAATAATCGTTGTATGTTCGGATCCTTGAATGTAATGTCTCCATTCCTGTAATGCTCGTACAATTGCCAGGAGTTCCCGATCGTAGATTTCGTAATTCCTTTCCATTCGCGGAGAAGGTTTTGAAATGAATGCGCATGGGTGTCTTTCGCCGTTACCATCGAGTTGAGTCAGAACGGCTCCAGATGCATATTTAGAGGCGTCACATTCGATTTGAAATGGTTTGCTTGGGTCTGGCATAGAGAGAACTGGTTCTTCCGTGAATCGTCGTTTTAGTTCGTCGAATGCTCGTTGAGCTGCGTCCGTCCATTCAAATTTCTTGTCCTTCTTTAAGAGATCGTTCAGGGGTTGTGCCACTGTAGAGAATTTCCTGATGAATTTTCGGTAGAAATTTCCAAATCCCAGGAATCCCCCTGACTTGCTTTACTGTAGCGGGTGCAGGCCAGTCTCGGATTCCTTTAAGTTTCGATTGGTCCATGGAGATTTTCCCTTCTTCAATTATCATTCCCAGGTATTCGACTTTTCGTTGTCTGAAGACACATTTTTCTGGTTTGAGGTATAGGTCGTTATCCTTTAGCCTTTGCAGGACAATTCGTTCGTATCTTGCCAAATCTTCTTGATTTTTGGCAAAGATTAGGATGTCGTCCATGTAGATGATCACAAACCCTTCAGAGATTTAGCCTTGAACAGCGAATCCATCATGGATTGAAAAGTGGCCGGGGAATTGCATAATCCAAAGAACATAACCGTGGGTTCAAAGAGTCCTCGATTTGTTTTGAAGGCGGCTTTCCGTTGATCTTCCTTTCGAATGCGAACATTGTTATACCCTTGTCTGACATCCAATTTGGTAAAGAATTTAGCTCCTTTGAGTTTGTCCAGTAGATCGGGGATCCGTTGCAAAGGGTAGGCATTCTTTACTGTCCATTCGTTCAGGTATCGATAGTCTTGACAAGGTCGCGGTTTTCCGTCTTTCTTGGCTACAAAGAAAAAAAGGCGATGCGATGTCCGATTCTGATTTGACAATATATCTCTTGTCCAGCATTTCTTTGAGAAATTTGTCTTGTTCAATTTGTTCTTCCGGGGGTGAGGCTATAGACCTTGCATGGTTTTGGTTTGAACCCAGGCTTCAGTTCAATTTTGTGGTCCCAGGGTCTTGAGATAGGAAATCGATCAGCTGCCTTTTTGTCGAAAAGTCCAAGGTAGTCGTGGAGGTCCGGGGGAATAAGTTCTTCCAATGGTTTAGCAGGTGTCCTGTTTTTATGTTCCATTGCCAGAGTTTGTGAAGCCGTAGTTTTCGCATTGATCCATGCCTGATCTATTTCTTCAGAGTCTTTTGCTTCGATAAAATCTATTACCAAAGCGTTGAAGTCCCTCGGAGTGGGGGCGTCCGTGGTGTCCATGATCAGTTCAGTTTCTTCCAGTTCTTCTTCCATAGTGGTAGAGCGGATGGATTTGGAAACTCTCCATTTAACTCTTCCAGTTTCCCAATCGATATCTGGGTTTCGTTTCTGAAGCCAAGGTAGTCCTAGAATAATCTTTTGTCGTCCCAGCCCGGAGACAAACAGAATTTCCTTATTCGTTCTGTTCCCGATGGTAAGATTGAGTTCTACAAAGGTAGAGATTGTTCCTTTCTTGTTGAGAGTTCCATCCACATTGTAAACCGTGAGGCTTCTCTTCAAGGGTTTTTGTTCGAGTCCTAGCTTCCTAGCATAGTTTTGGTCGATGAATTTTCCACCAGCTCCAGAGTCAATTAGACCTGAGGTTTACGACGATTTGTGGCTTTCCATTTTTTATGGCAGAGAATGAAATCGGTAAATGCATAGATTTATTCTCGAGCATAGCCATAAATACAGAATAGATGCCTAATCGTGGAGAGACCGGCGTCGATTCGGTTCTCCGTTTTAAAAATCCTCAGTGTTGTTATCCTCCTCCTGGTTTCCCATCGCCAAACTCGCCAGTTCCTCTCTTTCCTCCATGTTCAACTCCCGGATATGGGCATGAAGGTCCTTGGGTGTCCATTTTTTCTTCGGCAACTCCTTGACATGAATGGGTTATTGTTTTTCTTCTTCTGAGGGCAATCTACTGCGAGATGTCCTGCTTGTTTGCATCTAAAACAAGCCCCCTTTTTCATGAGGCTTGCTCGTTCTTCAGTGGTCATGACGTCAACGTCCATTGCAAAAGGGTCCTTCTTTGGCATGGCTCTGGGAATGAATTGTGCGTTTGATTGAGATGGGCCTTTAATCGCCATAGCGAGTCGATAGCTCCTGTCAAAGGTCATGGCTTTGTCGTACCATTCTTCCGATTTTTGTGGGCTTCTTTTCAGACATGATGATTTTTCTGTACTAGCGCCGGGTTTAGCGCCATCTTGAACATTTCTATCAAGAGTTTGTTTGCCGTGTTGGAGTCATTAGACATCCCTGCCTCTCCAACCAGTAGTTTGAACTTTGTTACTAGTTGTTCGGCGGTCAGGTTCTTTTGTCGAAGTATTTTTAATTTGTCCAATGCATCAATGTCTTCTTCTTCTGGCTTGAAGGCCTTCTGGAATTCGTTGATAAATTCCCTGTAAGTCGGTAAGTCGATATCCCCCGTGTCAAGGTTCAATTTGTTCTGGATGAATTGTTGTTTCCAAATGACCGCATTCCCTTCTTGCATGTAAGAGAGAATGAATGCGATCCATTTTGGTTCCGGTGTCGTAGGTGTCCTTGTTGATCCCCATATAGAGGATACATTCTTGAAGGAATTTCTTGCTCTTAAACCGTTCACCGTTGAAGGGTGTAGGTTTGCTAAGAGAGAGTTCCCTTGTCTTCGGGCGTCGATCATTTGTTGGTCAACCATTTGTGTTTACGTTTGGTTCAGAGATTTCAGAGGGTTCAGAGGCGTCGGTGAAGTATTCTTCTCCAGACAATAGTCCTGGGGTTCGGGTAGTGGGTTGAGCGTCTGATGTAGGCGTTCGTTCACCACTGTCGTCGGTGTCGTAGTTTGCGGAGAAGGTTCAGCGTTGAGATGTCATGGTGTCTGGTTCAAGCTCCCGATACCGCTTGTGGACGAAGCAGTATGGTAGAGTGAGAAGCTAGTTCTTTTGTTACGATCTCAAGTTAGAGTCACGCAGTGTGCGTAATCTAACCACCAATCGTTTACAAGAACAAGTTCAAGTTCAGAGTAGAGCAGGTTTAAGCAGGTTGGATTCTCAAGAACTAGCTAAAGAATACAATGGATCCTTCCTGGTATAAATACTATGAACTGTACAGCAAGTTGAAACAAGTTTGAATGTTCATCAGCAGATGTATATAAGAATAGAGGAAACAGATCAATCGTTCATCGAAAGATGTATCATAAAAGATGGAAGTGAAAGGAAACAGATCAAACGTTCATCGAAAGATGTATCATAAAAGATGGAAGTGAAAGTCCATCAGAGATATGATGGAGTTTCATAGAATGATAGAAAACAAAAGTTCATCAGAGCAGATGATGCTGTATCAATGATGTGAAGGATGACAAAGAAAAGGAAAAGAAAAAGAAAAGAAAAAGAAAAAGAAAAGAGAAAGGGAAAAGAAAAAGACTTGTCATAACAAGAAAGGTCAGTCAGGATGGGTATTAAACTTATTACTCACCAAAGGAAGACAAAAATACACTTCATAAAAGTTAGAACAGTTAGACTGAGATATGTAGGCTTTACTCACCCAAAAAAGACAGAAAAAGCGAAGCAGATCAGAATAGTCAGGAGTCTGGATGGGTTTTAAAACTTGCACTGAGCCAAAGATGTCACTGTAGAACACTCACCAAAGCCAATAACCACCCAGAACTGCTTCAATATAGCTGGATATGGCTAATGTATGCTTTGAGGGTAGGTTATTCCCAGGAATGTTGGCACAGAATATTTTTTTTAGACTGTGTGGGATGCAAAGCAGTGTTGTTGCGCGGGAACCTCATGGTTAATTCATGGCACCAACTTTGTTGTTTGCCATCAGCCTCTGGTTGTTTGTTTCAAAGGGCCCCGCATCACCGGCCCCAAAACACAGCAGTCTGCTTAATAATGCTTGGTCATGCTTAGGTAAAATTAACTTCCTCTTTTAGAACGTGAGAAGCAGCTGTGTTTTATATTATAGAAGCTTTATGACCCGCCGCTTCAGCGTCGGGGGATTCGCTCGCTCACCCCCTGTGCTTCACGGCAGGGTCAACAGCTTGCTGGGGCTGCGCCCCCAGACCCGCTGTCGGCGCCCTCGCCTCCCTCATTGAAAAATAAATAATACCAATTACAATTATTATATCTTGGGGGGGAATGAGCTTCGCTCATCCCCCCTTTATGTCACTCCATGTCTCATGAAAATAATAATAATAGCAGTCACTCTTGGGGGATGAGCTTTGCTCATCCCCCTGCTCACACCCCTAATATAATGTGTGGGAGGGGGATGAGCACAGCTCACCCCTCCCCTACTTCACAGCTTGCCCTACAGCTTGTTGGGGTTGCACTCTTCCATTCCACTATGGAAGCACACAGCATCTTCATAGTCAGATTATATACACTCAGTCAATAACACTGAACAAATACACAAATATTTATACACAGCACTCTATATTCTGTGTCCATTAAATTTCTTTTGCTTCAACAATCTCAAACAAAATTTTTAAACCATATTAAACCCATTCCAACTAATCCACAGTACCTTTGCCACCATGTCTGTTTTAATATTCACACCCATATCCACTCCCAATCAATCATTATTCTACTTTATATTTTATACAATACTGCACTACTCATTTACTATCTATCACTCACCTCATAGCTATTTTAAATTTCATAGCTTACACTCTTTCTCTTCACAACCAAAATATCTGTCTCTACACCCCACTACTTTAATTCTACAAAATTTAATCACATCAATCTACACCATATAGTACATTACAATCTAAAATAAATTTTCATAACATATCACAGAGCATTCACCCCACTCACCACTTCTGCTTCATCCTCAGGCCTACATCTTATCACTGCTCCATCTCTCTATCTCACTATAGACATTTGTAGCACCTCCATACTCACATTTTTATACTAACTGTCAATAACAGTGAACATTTCTATCTCTATCTAACAATCTCACAAATCTCCAACCAAAATTTAAAACCATATTACACCCACTCCAATTAATCCACCACAACTTCACCTCTGTACTCAGTCAATCTACATCCCTGCCCATCACCACTCCCAATTATTTGCCAATTATTGCCTCTATTACTTATAATACTTGGCAGCCCATTCATTACCCACCAACATCTTGATATGCACAGCACCTGCAGCTGTGCCATTTAAATTTATAACTTGCACTTTTTTCTTCAAAATCCAAATAGCTGTTCCCAGCCCCACCACTTTGGTCCTGTAAATTAATCACATCAATCTATATCCTATAGTACATTAAAATTCAAATGTCAATTCCCACTCCTAATAGTTAACACTCTCTTTAATTTTACCCACTACATGGGCAAAGCATACTCCAGCTTTATTCTCAAAAATTAATTTTACTATCTATACAGCACTGTACATACCACCTATTTTCAATTACAAAGGCATGTCTCAGTGCTATTTTTCTATCCAAATCTTTATTTAAATAGCACCCACACATCCACAAATCCCCTGTTGCTATGTGTCAGTCATAAAGCTAAACAGCACAATGCATCTGGGATTTGCTAAGTTGGTGCTCCACACCTCCATACCAAATATAATATCAATATTTCATCACATCACCCTTTCTATGTCTAATGAAAAACATTTGGGTATGTCTCTACAAAGCATGCCACCTTTGGCGCTATGTCCATGCTACTATACATTTCCACAATATATCCCCAGCCCACTCTTGAACAATTATTGTGTAGATTACTTGTAATAACATTCTTTTTGAATAGAGAACTGGAATATTCTACTATGCACAGCACCTGCAGCATTGTATCATTTTAAAATTTACAGATTACACTCTTCACAATTAAAATTTAAAATAGCTGTCCCCTGACCTTTCCCATTGTAAAATTGTATCCCAGTGCTATCTTTTGTCGCACCTCTATTTAAACAGTTCCAACTATAATTCATTTCATACTAACTTTTCCATGGTCCACAATGCCCCCTGTTTTGATAATTATTTAGTGGTATTTATTTCAGCCTTTTAACTCTTTTATTCAATACATAGTTTCCATTAAAAGGTGTCAACCAACCACAATATCTGCAGACAGAAATGTTCTATTCAAATAGTCTTTGACACAGAGTTATTGATCCACTTGCTCATAGTGCACTGTGCACTGTGCATGCAAAGTGTGCGTATTTGTTTGTTTTCAGAGCCCCCAAAGCAGCTTCAATACAGCTGGGTATGGCTAATAGACACATTAAGGGTTCATTATTTAAGCACAGAATGTTTTCAGGCTTTGTGGCACCATTTTGTTGTTTGCCAT
>JAJIRX010000498.1:0-24967 GCA_023853785.1 Psilocybe azurescens | reverse complement strand
TTAACTCTAATCCTAAAGTGCACACACGACTTGGCTCAACAAAATTACTTCTATCTTAACAGCATTTGCATCTTATGGCTGCTTTTGGATGTCATACGCTCTCATTTTTATCCTCGGGTCCGGCATCCTCAGTGCGTATAGCAGCCCACAAGAACTCGGCAACGCAATTGGGATCTACCTGATCACTTGGATGATGGTCACGCTTCTGTTCATGCGTGTCTGAGCAAGAAATTGGTGTTTTTTTTCCTGCAAAGCTCACGAATTATTATTCCAGAATCCCCGTTGTTCGTAGGAATGTTTCCTTTGTGGTCCTTCTCTCTATTTTGGCGCTCGCCTTTGCTCTTGCCGCTGGCTCGTTCACTGAATGGCAAAGTGTACTTTTCGCATTTGCAATACCTTTAATAACTGACTTTGAATGCTTGCAATAGCATTACGAGGGCAGGAGGCATCGTGGGTATTATCGTTGCGTTGGTGGCCTACTACATCGGAGTCAGCGAAATGCTGGAAGCAGAGACTCGTCCCATCATGAGACTACCGCGTGGTGTTTACAACTAGCACTGAATAAGTCTCTGGACGGGTTCAGCCTCAGATAATTGTTAACCACTTGTATTTGTTGTTCATTGACAGAGTATTCGATTATTAACATTACATTTCCACGAAAGCCATAACTAATGAGTACATATTAAAGAATGGAATGATCAGAAGACCGAATAATTATTCCGTAACCTCCGAATAATGATAACGAATGAGAGGGGAATGGAATAAGTTAGGAATCAAAATAAAGGGCGATATTAAGGGTTTATGAATAAGATAGGTGGACCGGTGAATGGACAGGAAAGGGTAAGGGATAGAAATTATGGAACTAGTCGCTATTAGACCAATCCATGGAGAGGTCCGTAAAAGGATATCAAAGAGGAAGCGGGCTGGATAGATTCCATAGAAAACAAGTAAAGAGAACATAAACATAATCAAAAGAAAGCTAAACCAAGAAAGCGAACGAACAAGAACGTATAGAAAGGAAGGGACTTCGAATATGAAAAGAAGCGAATTCATGGTGATAGTGATATACACACCGAGCGAGGCATGATCCGACGGATCTATGGCGTTGGAATGGACACGAAATTAGAGGGGCGTTTAAAAGGTAGCGCGAGGGGTGAAGATAAGTTTGCATTCCATAGCGGCCGGAAAAATCACCTAGTGTTATTGTGTCAAGACAAAGGGAAGAGTCAAACGACAGAGAAGACTCACAAAGCTGTCTTTGATGTCCATGCTTGCAGCAGTCGTTTCGCTCGGAGCACTGACATCGAAGTTTCTCACAAATGCGGCGACGGCCAACCTGAGCATCATATGTGCCAAATTTTGTCCTCCACAAATACGGGTTCCTGTTCCGAAAGGCATCATATGCGCCGCCATCGTGGACAGATCACTCGAGGTGGTAGATGGGCTCGAGCCAGCGCTCAGGAATGAATCTATCGGCGGAAGGAAAGACGGAACTTTCTCGATGCATCGACCACGCCTGCGTAGCCACAACCGTTCCAGGAGGAAGAGCGTAACCCATCAAGTCGAAAATCCCATCCGTCGCTCCATTTTGGAGGTGGAAGAAGGAACAATACGTTCGAGAAGGCTCGGGACGGCTGTATACATTCGAAGACCTGTGGTATTGAAATTACCATTACTAAATATGAGAACGATGGACGCTGCAGATAGTTGGATATCCAACCTTCTTTCATGAATGCGTTCAAGTAGGGCAGGTCTTGCAGAACAGCCATATCTGGGAGAACTTTGCAGTCGGGAATAGCCTCATCTATTTCCATTTGAAGTTTCTTCATTATATCTGGACGACGGCTTAGCTCCCAGAACAGGTATGTGATGGACGTCGACGTAGTGTCAGTTCCAGCCATGCTGATACAGTGTTTCAGAAGATCCGTGCCAACGAATAACAACCCAAAGACGTACAAATGACCAATGCATTCTGAGATGATATCGTGATCAGGCATCTGCTGAGTCGGACTATATTTGTAGCCCAAGAGACGCTGTAGCATCGAGATTTTTCGGTATCGCCAATTTTGCCTGCATTCACTTGACCACGCATTTCATACACGCGTGCACTCACAAACTGTACTTAGAATTAGCAAAAACTTGTTGTTATCAAATTCTAGATTGACCTCGGCGAGAATTTTGTCGGAGTCGCACATTTGTCTCCATCGGCTGTTAGGGATGCGGCAAACTAGATTCCAGGTCCATGCAGGAACGATGCTACGCTAAAAACCATATATATGCGCTTTTAAGCGAAAAAGAAACTATTCGAGTGTATTTAAAAACTCACAAGAATACCACGCTTAGGGAAGTCGTTTATCGCCGTGGAAAGAGGATCCTCGACGTCCATGGCCCATTTGCCCACTGCTCCGAGGCGATAACCAAAGGAAGAAGAAACTACAACATCGACCATTAGGTGTCGGAAGAGTGCCAGGCACTCGACGGGAGATTTCCCCCCCAATATTCTCGGGAGCGACTTTACCCGCATATAAGTACAGATCACGGAGATAGAGTCATGCTAGACGAACATTAATAAGCTGAAAGGTATATTCATGCATTTCAGGCTGAAATTGCGCGACGTTGCTTGGAGTATAGTGATGTGCGTATGATTTACGTCGGATAGAGTGGATAGCGTGGTCTAAAGTTGTCATGCTAGAGGGAAAAGGGTGAAATTTTATAAATAAAGGTGCATATATGCGCGTTTTAACGCACGCGTGATCGTTGTCGTTGCTATAAAAAGGGGCTAAAGTTAGTTTAATGCTTAGTGGGCGGAGTACAGAAGAGACTCGCGTTAATAGACTTTTATAGAAAGTGCTCTTATCGAACTTGTGTACGGAGTACACGTTACGCATGGTCGAGATATCTCGGAAGACGACCTTGTTGGGTCCGATACGGACGACGGGACCATAGATTTCGAAAAGGTCTTGGACCGCCTTGCACTGACGAAGGCGGATAACGTGGGTGGTAATCCAAAAGTCTGATATGGCATAGTACCATGGACCGGGTATCGCTGAGAGAGGAGAGAGAAAGAGATTATAGAAAGCATGTATGAGAAAGTACGCCAAGGTAATGAAGGTGGCAGTGAGGAAGAGGTTGGTGGTAGACCAGGAGGCCGAATAATTAACGGCGGTAATCATAGTCAAAGAAAGGAGTCAGAAAAGGCGTCACAGTGTTGCGTGAGAGAAGAACCTGCTACGCTGCAGGTTATCTGGGACGGAAGAGGGGGAGATGAATGGGGGAGGAAAGAAGGAGAGGTGGGAAATTGAAACATGGACCGCTCAGTCTATATACGTCCGGAAAACCAGCTGACAAAGCGAAATGCATCTTTTTGTCGCCAACGCCAATCTGGATATGATACTAATAGCTAGCAGATGAAGGTCAAGGTCAGGCCTTGCAAAAGCACAACTTTACCCATTTCATTCTCCGTCGTACGTCACTGCCGAATTGAGCTATTCAAATGCCGCTTCTGGGCATCACGTGTTTGCATTGATTTCCTGTCTCTTGCTCAGCTGTCTGCTCTTAGACTTTAACGCCCGGCATCTAATCACGTCCATTATCATTCTGCTGACGCGCCACTAAATGACCGGTCTATCCTGAGCCTCTCAAATCTCCCCAATGTGCGACTCAATCGTCGCATTTCTCTCTGCATATTCATTTATTTGCATCCGGCTCGGCCCGCAGTCAAAGCAGACATCCTTCGTACTTCTCCGAGTTTGTTTAAACGGCACTTTGCACCCTCAACGTGACCGCACTACCGATATGCTTCCTGACAAAATGTCCTGCCCGATGCGCTCAGATGCTTGGGGAAAATCTATGGTGTTCCCATCATCGCGCCACAAGATCGCATATTCGTACCAGACTCTGAAGAATGCGCCGTGGCTGTCTAACTCTGTCTGTATTCTAACTCACAGCTGAGCTTTGACAGCGGCCCACTACATGCCTCGGTCGCGGAAGAATGATTCTATGTAAGATGTTTCTTTCAATCGAAAGCACAATCCGGAGTTTACCGCATACTATCTTCCCTTGCCCCAGAACTTTATCATTACGAGACCCTGGGGATTTTGGGTGTCAAATAACAGTGCGAATCACCTCTCATTGTGTGCGCCTTTTCATGTTTTGTTTTGGTGCTCTTCCTAGCGCCACAGGATCTCGTGGAGATCGTGCATTGTATCTGTCAGTTCGGTGTAAGGTTAGGCTTCAGATCTCACTGCTCCAATTTCAAGCCTATACTCTATTACCACTACAAGGGTTCATTTTGCCATCATGGCACCATACTAATTATCCATAGGGGTGTATATTGGGTCGGTGTTGGTGACAGAATTGGTCAGGATTCGGAGTCTACTTCACTGCAAAGAATCAACGAGTATCTGCGTAGAAGTCGGCCCAGCTAGGTCGCCATTTATCCATACGTCACTTATTGGATAATGGGTGAAATAACCCTGTGTCTCTTGTTCTATAAACGTATGGAGTAACCTAATCTGCTACGCCGTTCAAAGCATATGAACACAATCGTAAATGAAATATAGTCTTTGCTCTTAACGAGCTGTCTAAATCTGATGTCACGAAACGTATCATCCCCGAGCTATGACCCCTTAGTAATGTACATCAGACTCATATTCAATTCTGTGTTAGCTGGCCTATGGATGGCGGTAAATCGTAAATTTCCAACTTCTAAAAACCCTCAGCGTGCTGTCCGGACTAGTTTACTCTGATGATAATCTGATGCGTATACAGTTCAGAGGCCTAGAAGACTGGTTAAGTGCATCGTCGCACCTAAAATCACTCCCGTGTTTATTCTCCGATGTTCAAGGTAAATCACCCATATCGTAGTTCCCGTCATGTCAGAGAGGAAAAGTTTGTTGTGACTCATGCGCTATGCTAGTACATATGTAGGACTGTCGTCCTAATGCCCCTGCATTTTATATAACGAGGAGCGAAGTGCACAGAGCACTGTCGGTGCTAAAGATTCTGCTTGAACATCACATCTTCAACAAAAAGTACAACCACTGACAGAGGATTTTATTTCTAAGTTTATCTTGAAGTAGACTCAGCGCCGCAATATATCTTGTGGCTCCAGCAAAGAATGCATTATGGATACTCATCTTCGTCAGGTATAAAGGAGTAACATTTGATATTAAAAGCTGTCGTATGGGCAATTCATGTACAGACCCAATATACATAGTATGAGTCTGGACTAAGGATCACGAAGCTGATAAGACGAGCGTAGCCACAGCACTACTTGCGGTGATAGCGGTGCTCGATTTGCTGGTAAAAGCGTAAAATTACTCTCAACTGTCCCAAGTGCCGGACGCCGTAATAAAGATAGTGAGGTCACCATAGATAATCTAGCCCAGGAACTCGGTGCGAGCAATAATGGATATGACCATCTGGAAGCTCCAACCAACAGTATAGATATCTACAAAGGTACACTCCGAGACAAGAGACAAGCTGGTAGGGTCGGTAACGCAGAGGACGGAACAAAGAGTGTTCACAGAGAGCCAACGCTAGTACGTCAATGAAGATTTCTCAGGGCCCCGTCTGACGATGATCAGCGCGGACAGGGAGACTCGCATCGTTACTACGCGCTGCTTAGGCCTCAAGGAGACAAAGAGGAGAAAGCTTGAAGCCAGGAGGCTAGACGATCCGACCAGATATGGGCACGAGGCCTGTCAAGGTCTTCCTTCTCGCCTGCAAAGTGACAGATGCAGGTCAGCTCTGTAGAGCTATACGTGATGCAGAGCTTCAAGGGAGACAGGAATCAAACAATGACTTCTGCGGGACCGTTTATAGCCAGTTATTGATTTACCTCTAAAGGAACAAGAGAACGCAGGGACAGCAGCCGTGACTCTCACAACTTGGCAGCTGTACCCTACAGTCTTTCAATTTATGTGAGTTCCTCGAAATAAAGTATATTTATATTAAATGACGCACAAATATACTTTCGCAATTGCAGTACCAGACTGGGCGATCCGCCACAATCCTTTTGAAGGTACTGTCTGGCCCCTTTTGCGCAGAAATCTTCCAGGAATTGTTTCTTTCAGGCGAGTATAGGTATCACCATCAAATCCGATGAGGTAGGCTCCGGCGCGAAGTTAAAGCAAGAGGCGCCTATTAATCTTGATCAAAGCCCCAACAATGTGTTTGTAGAATAGCTCCGGCGGCGACATCTGGGATTTTATGATAATACACAAGAATTTGGCTCCTCAATGGAGTAAGCTAGGTAGGCTGAGATGCAGATAGACCGTCATTGGCAGCTCAGATCATGAGGCAAAAGTCTCTGAGTGAAGAATATAGAGCGTATCAAGGAGGGCTCTCAAATTTGGTGAGCCAATAATTGAGTGTGGCGGTGGCGAAGCGGTTGTGCGCACCGAACGGCGACTTGGGCTTTCTGAAGGGGCTGGAATGGCACCCAGTCATGAGACAATATTTTCAGGATAACTCGATGCCATGTAGTCAGAGGAGGGAATGAATCGAGTGAATGCTCTGTAAGATATATGTCAGTAATTTTAGACCAATGAAATTACGGCTATTCACCAAAGGTTTCGTATTTGTTCAATTCATGTACTCGAGGAAGCATGCCGTTGGTTGGTCGCTGGTGACTTATTGTTCAATTGAGGGTATATTGTTTTTAATTTCGACCTCCGGGATTGGTTCAATCGTGCTTTTTATGACACTGACGTTCTCACAACCATTTATGTAGCATCTCGGAAATATGGCAATCCTGGCAAAGGCTTCACTGTTATGTAACCTAGATTTTGTACCGTACACTCTCAATGTAACCATTGGCCTGGAGGCACAATCCAGTGCTATCAGAGACAGTGCATGACTAACTTTAACGGTGGGAGGACTCACAATGTCTCGCTGAAAATAGTGCTTTCCTAGTAATATGACCCCTCTATTTGCTCGTATACTCGGCTCTCCTTTCTCCAAGCCAACAGCGCCTCAACAGCGCTCAGGCTATTCAGTTAGATCTTCATAATGACAACATTACCTCCAAAATCGATATCCCGTTCATGGATGGTCTTACAAGACGTTTGTAAATGAATTCGAGAAGGGCATTCTTTCACTGGTGCAAGTAAAAAGCAAAGGGCGATACGAGTCGGGAAACGAACCGGAGAGAAGTTTATATAATACGGGCCGACGTATTACCGCAAGCGCGCCAACCGGTTGGTGCCTGATTCGCCTGTTTGTCCCAGGCTCACGATGGCTTGACTAAGCGGATCGGCTTGGTTCAGATTGATTAGATGGGTTTCCCTTCCTTGAAACTAGTCTGACCACTACCTCCACATTTCTCTAATTGTCAAGACGTTCTAGGTAAAAGGATATCAGAAGAACAAAGGAAATAACTAATCACTGTGAAGGACATCAGTTCCGGATCCAAACACAGTCCAGAACCTCGTCGTGAGGCAGAAACGAGGCCTCAGTGATACACCCAGAGACCGGAACTTAGAATCCGAAAATGCCTGCCCCAGCGGTCTACATAATAGCTATCGTTGGGACGGTTGGTGCTGTCCTGGCTTTCAAAGAGGTGGGTGTATTCATAGATTTGCCAGAAATCACAACTGACTCCGAAGTAGTTTGTGTATGAACCTCATATCGCACCTGCCATCGATAAATGGAAACTCGAGTACCAGGCTGCAAGGAGAAGGAGAGAAGCGGCAAATGCTTCAGAGGGGATCTTCTGATGTCTCAGACACAGACTCGAAGGCCAGATACTGGGAGAAGATCCGACGACGCAGATGATTCGGACGACGACAAGCCATTGGCTGAACTTGGAAAAGGCAGTAATAGATTCCTGAAAGGTGGCCTCCTTCTTAGACGACAAGTTCCAGAAAGTCAAGGGGATGTAGAACTCGAAGACTTCGTTGCACGCGAAGTCAGCGAATGGAGGAATGAAGATACTGGACATGTTTTGAGGCAGAGAAAGAACGCATCGGAGAACGCTATGGATGAGGTATTCTTCTTTATTATTTTGCAGACTTGATCTAATTCTAGTATTAAGTCTATTCACGCCATTCCCTACGCACCTCTATCACCTTCCCGCACTCATGTTGTTTTTGATCCTTCTGCACCTTCCACTCCAGGGAGCGGGAGCGGGAGCCGGCACCCGTCTCTCCCTCATTCGCCTGTTGTAACTTCCGGTATAGATATCTCCAGGGACAATGGCTCACCCAAATCCGCACCAAGATCTTCATCCCCACAGGTGCCCTCGCCCAAAGTTGCGTCAAGACCCCTTTCGCCGCTCTTGCCTCCGCCTCCACCCCAAGTGTCTCCTTTCCAGCACTCGATTACGCAATCAATGCTACTTGGTGCAGCAAATTCGACTACTCCAACATCGGCTTCCATTATCTCATCTTCATCTCATCCTCTTCAACATTCTTACACAGTTCCATCCCTGTCACAGTCTTATCCACAGGACTTGGACTATGAACACGGTCTCGAATTGCTCTCTCCACCTTCTTCGCGCTCTGAATCCCCATTCTCTATGGCAGCAATCAGCCCCAATCCCAGTTCTGTCACTGGTGAAGGTCTGAGGGCGCTAAGCCCCTCGGCAGCGAAAGTAGTATGTCGGCATCCAATTTCTCCTCCGCTGTATCCTCTCCTTCCCCCTTGCGCATGGGGCTGGGGAACGAATCTTTCGACGCGGTATCGCCCTTCCTCGATCCTACCCCACATATGGTACAAGGATCCAGCGTGACGGATTCTGCAAGGAGTACGACATATTTATCCTTCCCTGATGATTCTTCCGAGGACGAAGCTGGTGATACTACTCATTTCCTACCACCTCAACAGCTGGGAGCAAGTATTGGGGTTGAGGGTGCTTTCGGTCCCATTAGCCCTCCGCGTGTGGGGATTCAATTTCCACCGACGCACTCCGCACAATTCTACAGCCCCTCGCCAGTATCCCGCCACGAATCCAGAACACCACCCACCGCTGTGGGCAACCCTTCTCCGGTTCAAGTCAACTCATGAACGCTATTATTTCCTCTGGAAGTCGATCCGGCTCCTTATCGTCATCCTCCCAGCGACCAAGCTCCATTGGCGGGCACAATCACCACGCGTCCACTCATAGCGACGCTGATCTATCCGACCTTGATTTAATGTCAGACTACGCGCCCAGTGAGAGCGATTTCGGGAATGAAAGCGATTCTAGCTGGAGCATGGCTGGTGGATCAGCCGCAGCTAGCCCTCGGATGGGCAATAACAATGCCAATGCGACAGCGACGGCGAATGTCACTCGAGGAGGCATCATCAGAGACTCCAGAGGCGGTCGTTTCGTACAGAGATGAGGGTCATGTCTTCAGTTCTAATAAGCATCCATCGACAATAATCTCCAGTCTTTTGCACGAATCACAGCCCAACTCCGCAGTTTCCTCATGGACTCATAGACAAGGACGATTCCCGACATGTTTTACTCAGGCAGATCATTAACTTCATAGCCTTCAAACACGACTCCCGAGACCTGGAACACATTTTATTTAAATCTCGAGGACACCACGCTCATCGGATATCTCACTATTCCATTGATCTCTTTCTCCTCCCTCCTTTCTTCCACACCACACATACACGTACATCAACCTCACCATCAGCATCATACTCAAGTCTACATCATGTGTCGCTCATCTAGATCCGTCACTGCAACCCCCAGGTACTTATTTATCAAGTTCCGTTTTCTCCTTCACTTTGTCTTCTTTCCAAGCTTTCTGTGACTCTGTAATTTATGTACCCCCTTCCTTTCTCTTCACTCCTCTACTCACCACTTGCATTGCCCTTTCTCTAGTTTCTTGAACATATTCCGTCTGCTGTTGTTTGTATACTTCTCTCTGCTTTGTCTCTTCCCTTTTGTTTTCCTTTCCATTTTCATGGCTCTGTCTATTTTTTTGTGTTTTCCTTTGCGCGCGTCTGTAACGAGGTACTCAAGTACAATTCCAATCTTCCTCAAGAAATCTGGATTAGCATATAAATTTTCCTTTTGTCGTTGTACGCATCATCGTTGTATTCCACAACTAAATAAATTGTTCATTGTGTAAAATTTCAGAATTACTACTAATTCGGTTGAGGTCTCAGTCGCGAGGCAGTCTTATACCCAGACCACCGTGACCGGCATCATACGTGTGTCAACTGCTCGCGTCTCGACCTCTCACATCTGCGTGCCAAACTTGCTCACAATTTTGTACGGCATTAATAAAAGATAAGTCTAGTAGCTGGGCATTGAACAATTAATTCTCATAAGCTGAAGTATTTTTACGTAGCACTGTGCCGTGATTCTTGCGGGAATTCTTCCTGGCAGCAGCACGCGCCTTGCGTTCTGTTCAACGTACGGACACGTCAACTTGAGTTGCTCGTGTCCACCGTCCGGTTGCCGTCCGGTGTTCTCATATGTTGCGTTAAGTATTGTAGAGGCTTGGCCTTTATCTCGGCCTTCAGCGTTGTTTAAGGAAATCAGGGCGTGCCTGACGACTTTTGGTTAGCCCGAAAGGAACCAAACGGTTTATTAACATCAACCCCCACTATTCGCGGCGAATGTCCCAAGATTCCCGTCTTGCTTTCTTCTCTCCCCTTCCACCAGATCCTATTCGTACTTGCATACTATGCAAGGTCTGCAGCGGCTAAGTCTGCTTTACGCCTTTGCGCACCTGCTTTGCCAAGTCTCTGCCGTATACCTCCCTCTTCGCGAGCATGCTGGCGCGACGTTTTTCGATGGATGGGCGTACTATGGCAATGTTGATAACACGACATGGGGTGAATTAATCTCGTTCTTCTCATTTTCATCGATGATTTAAAGGCGCTTACCGTGCTGTGGACCAGGAAATGTCACGTATCTGGACCAGCCAACTGCTACAACCAAAGGCCTGACTTTTGTCAACGAAGCGGGTAATGCTGTCGTCAAGGTTGATAACTCGACGACCTTGGATGCTCCAACGATGCAGGGCCAGGTGGTGAACAGGGACTCGGTGGGTCACTGACCTCTCTCTAGTTCTGGAACGCCGGGCATCTTCAAACCAACTGACCATTGTTACTGCTGCTATTTATTCAAATAGATCCGACTCACCTCCATCGATAGCTATGGTATCGGCTCGCTGATAATCATCGACGCCCTCCACATTCCCTACGGTTGCTCTGTATGTTGATCTCTACAAAATATCGACGTCATGATATTGAAGATATCCACTCGTTAGGTCTGGCCCTCCTTCTGGACGTATGGAATGCAAGAAGAATGGCCCAACGCTGGAGAAATCGATATCATTGAAGCCATCAACAATATGGATCACAATCAGATAGCGTTGCACACACCAGGAGGCTGCTTCCAAGCTCCGGATCCGGATCAGACGGGCACGACATTAGAGCAAGACTGTTCAACCAATCGCGGATGCATCGTTACTGAAACGAAGCCGAATAGTTTCGGATCAGGATTCGCACAAGCAGGTGGTGGTGTATATGCTGTACAGATGGCGACCACAGGCATAAATGCCTGGTTCTGGGGTGTATGTTTTCAATAATTCTGCCTCAAAAACATGTGGTTAACTTAACTCTTCTGCAGAGGGCCGATATCCCTGATAATTTGAAAACTGCGACGTCGACGAGTAATATTGATGTTACCAATTGGGGACTACCTACGGCCGCATATCCTGCGTCTACTTGCAACATGACACAGTATTTCCCACCTCAGAATTTAGTCCTACTAACAACTCTTTGCGGCCACTGGTATGTAGCCATTCAATTTTGACATGCAATATGTATCCAAACATTTTTCCAGGGCCGGGGTTCCTAGTATTTACCGGTCTACATGCCAAACTCCAACGAATTCTTGCGTGCGTGCTTTTGCACAAAACTTATCCTAGTCTAGTGATAAATTCTGATGCCCCTCTGTTATAGTTCAACGATAATGTCCTAGGCCCCCAAGCAATTTCGATCAAGCCTACTGGGAAATCCAATACGTCAGAACCTACATCTCAGACGACGCACCAAAGCCTCCTGCTTCCTCTACTTCCAGCTCTAGCACCCAGAGCTCCCCTACTGATTCTGGTGGCCCCTCAGAACCACCTAAGGCTCCTTCATCCGCTGTCTATCTACGATTCTCCTATGAGACTTTTACCATTTTACCATTTATCTTTGCTGTGGCGCTCATGTTCTGGGTTTGATTTGATGATCGACTTTCTAGGTGTGAAATGGCAACTTCCGTACCTTGGTTCTTCTGGCATTTGCGGTACACGGACATCTGCTCTTACTATAGACACTATACCCAACCTTAGTATATCCAGCTATGTATCTTTCCATTCGTATTTCTAGCGTTTCCTGGACTTTTTCGGACAACACTACTATCTACTCTTTGTGGCTAATTCACACGGTCTTTCCTCGAGTTGCGGGCATGAGTATCCGTTCACTCTAGAGTCACTTATCACCACTGGTCCTTGAAACGAACCTCGGCACTCACTGTTTAACAAGCAGGTGTTAAACTGCTATATTGGGCGCTGCTCTCTCTTGTTCTCTCCGAGTTAACCTGGTCCTCCGTGAATGTGGAGGAAAACGACGCAGTGCATCAGTTACCACCTCTTCCGAGCCGTCGGTCCTCGTTGGACACGAAGGTATATATTCTGCTCAGATGGACAACAGACAGATGGTGACCCGGAATGTCATGTTACTCAATCCGATTGCTTGAGCGCCAATCACAGCAATTATGGCCTTCCTACTACTAAGTAGATTCTGCCTAATTTGTGTCAGTATCTCGGTCTGGTTCGGAAATTTCTCACTCTCGGAAAGCATTTATTGATTGCCTGAAGCAAGACGTACTACTGAATGTAAAGTTTACTGGCAGGAAATATACGAGATGGAAAAAGGTCTAATCTATTCATAAGAATGGTTGCATGTTGGTTAAAGTGAATCTATTAATAGATCTAGGACACTTTGGCTTTTGAGACGGCAGTTACTGCAGTAAGAAAACAAAGTCTACGACAGAAGACGCTTGACTTGTTTATATAAAAGACAATATGCACTATGTAAAAACAACTACGAAGGTGATTATAAATAAGAATGGGCATATAATGGCAGAACCACATAATTTACGGACTGGCATGTTACCCAGAACACTAAGTTCATTTCATCCGAAAGAGTCTGGTTAGCTCCTGAGGAACCATAAGTATCCGGTTCCATAGAAGCTTTGCAGAACCCTCCTCGTACCTTCTGGGGTCGCCAATGATGACCTCCGTCACATCATGAACAGGAACAGACTTCCAATCATGAGCGTATGTACTAAACTCTCGAAACTCTTTGGCCTCCAGAACGACATGCATATGGAGATGTGCTATACTCGCATCAGGCGCAGGATGGAAGTAAAAACCGAAGAGTTTGTCGACCGGTTGTGAACGGGCTCTACAGAGGCTTTGGTGGAATTGTTCGGCTGATTGACGCACATCATTTGTGGTTTTATCGAAGTCGTCAAGATGGTCTGGGGAATGAGATTCGAGACTCTTCCGAGCAGCCGTGGCGCGGTTCTCTACTGCAGTCTGCAGCCAGACTGTGGTCTTGTCGATAGATTCAGGCGATTTCCAGAATCGCTTAAAATGAGCCAGCATCTCATCGATGATAGCAGTATCATCCATGGCGACGATGTTATAGACTGTAACACGAGCATGAAATTTTATTCCAGTTGACCAATGAAAATAACATACTCCTGCTCTTGGGGATTACCAGGCATGCCCGCAGAAGGGGTTTTGTCCTTGCCATCAGGGTCCCATTTGGCGAGGTATTGTCTCATGTCGTGGCTTGCAGTGTTGCCTATCACGAGAGACTCTTCGCTTTCTGAGAGTACTTGAGCTGGATGATTTATCTTGAAATCCTGTACCCAAGTAGCTGAGAATTAGCATGCAGCAATCTACGGCACAACCAGGATGCGTACTGTGAAAAAAGTGTTGCTCTTGTGCCATACTGATGTGCCACTGGGACATTTCTTTCTTCCACACCACACATACACGTACATCAACCTCACCATCAACATCATACTCAACGTTTACATCATGTGTCGCTCATCTAGATCCGCCACTGCAATACCTCAGGTACTTATCTATCAAGTTCCGTTTTCCTTCACCTTGTCTCCTTTCCAAGCTTTCTGTGACTCTGTAATTTATGTACCCCTTCCTTTCTCTTCACTCCTCTGCTCACCACTTGCATTGTCCTTTCTCTAGTTTCTTGAATATATTCCGTCTGCTGTTGTTTATACACTTCTCTCTGCTCGTTCACACCTCTGCTTTGTCTCTTCCTTCTTGTTTCCCTTTCCATTTTCATGTCTCTCTTTTTTTGTGTTTTCCTTTGCGCGCGTCTGTAACGAGGTACTCAAGTACAATTCCAATCTTCCTCACGAAATCTGGATTAGCATATAAATTTTCCTTTTGTCGTTGTACGCATCATCGTTGTATTCCATAACTAAATAAATTGTTCATTGTGTAAATTTTCAGAATTACTACTAAATCGGTTGAAGTCTCAGCCGCGAGTAGGGCTGCGCGCCGAACCGTCACGGCATACGGCCGTAAATTACGGCTGCCGTTGCCGTACCGTGAGCCCTTTTGGGGTGCAAATTTACGGCCGTAAGCATACGGTGGCCTTACGGCGATGGTAAATACTCACATTTTTGAGGCGGAGTGACTTGATTCTAGCTCAGTTAGATCCGAAACGCCCAAATCCAGTCTCAGAATAAATTTGTGATGGCTGGTTGGCCCTCGGCATCGACTTACAGCTCTCACGGCAATCAAACTGTACCGCGAGGCCTCAGGAGGTTACGGTACGATAAGACCACTGGGACCAGCATCATACGTGTCAACTGCTCGTGTCTCGATCTGCTCATATCTGTGTGCCAAACTTGCTCACGATTTCGTATGGCATTAATAAAAGATAAGTCTAGTAGCTGGGCATTGAGCATTTAATTCTCATAAGCTGAAGTATTTTTACCACATACTGATGTTACACTGTAATATATGATATGATAGAAAGTTATGAGTCCTTTATGTAAGTAAAGACTTGTTCTTTTACAGGGACCCAGCGAGAGCGCAATGTCAAGAATCTATCTTTGTGCAAATATATTTCCTGTTTTGTCTTTAATAATGTGACGTAAACGTGATTTCTGTTGCTCGGTATTTCCTGTTTTGTTTTCAATAATGTGACATGAACATGAATTCTATTTCTTTGGTAAAACCAGCTTCTCCCGAGTTATTTTTGCCAAATGATGCTCAACTCCTTCCATCGTTTTGATAACGTGATGTAAATTCTGAATTCCATGGCATTTGTCATCCAGCACCAGTGTTTGTAAATTGACACTTTTCATTTATAACTTCACAACTGCAGCTTTTTAAATCTGATTTTTAGCACTCTCATAGAAACAGTTTATATGCATATTAATCTAATTTTTATATATTTTTATGTTCAATATAAGGGCCAAAATATTGTAATGAATGTGCCAAAAGTGCAAAATCAGGCTCTGACATCACCAAATGGCTCTCTTTTCTCCAGTTTTTTGAATTGTGCATAGCAAGTCATTCATTATCTAGCTTATAATTTTTGAAGCCATAAAGTGTGAGGAAGGATGGTAAAATCTGGCCCCAACATAGTAAAATGGCTCCTTTTCTCTAGTTTTTGGTATTGTGCATAATGAATTGTTCAGTATATGTAATTATAAATTTTGATGCTAAAAAGTATAAGCATAAGTAAGCAAGGATGGTTCAAATCAGTCCCACAAAAGGACTCGTTATGCCATGCAGAGCAATGGCCATCAAGCCAAGTACAGTTACAGTGTAGCATTTCATATGGGTTCAGTGGTTCCTCTGAACCAGCGAATTTTCCCTTCCATTTTGGGCAGTCTACACTGTACCATATGATATGGTACAGTAAATCCACTCAATGGCTCATACCCAGGCATTTTTGCAGGCTGTCTGGCACACATTTTGTGGCCCCAGGGTGTCTACAGGAAACTGGTAAAGCCTTAATTTTGCAATGAATTGACAAGCATTGGTGCACACACCATAATAAATTATGAGTGAGCAACCAGGAAAGAACCGGACTGTAAATGTGATTTAAACAAGTCCAGAATCATGCAAATTGGACAGGATTTGAGGGAGATATAGTGGTTGTAATGATCTGATTTTGTGTATTTGGCCCCAGGGCAGGGCAGGAATGAGTGCCACCTAAGGTTCCCACTGCCGCTGTCACATTTGTTGGCACAAACTGATCACATCACACCACCAGGTTTGTATAGGGTTTGGTCACTCTGCCTTACCTGTCTTTATTCCTATCCCTAAGTGTCCACTTTTCCAGCTTTTCTGTTCATCGTCATAGATAAGACAAGGTTTTAGATTAGACTAGATAACTGATTACAAGATAGTAGATAGACAAGATTAAATAGATAAAAAATTCAAGATTATCTTCAGCATATTATCCGTTGTCAGATACCGTAGCCACCCATCAATCAAATGCCACCCATCATTCATGACAGTGCTTGGCAATGCTTCACCTGCCCTTCCTCCCACCTTTCCTTCCGCCCTCCTCCCACATTAGTGCCAGACACCTAACTCTTGTCATCACTGCTGCTTGTCACCTGATCAGTGCACCATTTTCTTTATTGGGATTCTTCCTTTTCTGTCCCCTGTCCTGAGATGACATCTGTCCCTTTCCACCCTCTTTCCTTTTTGTCTATGCCATCTCCCGTCCCCTCCCTTCCTCATATCTACTCTCTAGTATGTCTCCTTCAACTGTAACACGCTGTAGCAACAAAAAGAGAAGAAATAAACATTTATTACACAATATATCAGGTTTAATCAGCCTCTGTTTGTTGCAATACACCTATCTACTGAATACCTGCTCACTGTCCTCATCAGCAATGATGCTGAGTTTGATTTCTAAGCTGGGTAATAGGAGGTTGATTTTTGCAGGCACCACATTTGACGTGCACCACTGACACCCCTTCAATCGGAAGTCAGAACCAAAGTGCCATTGCTCTTCACATGATATCAAACCTGCAGCACAGCCCATCTTCTGAAAGTGGGCACCCATTCCAAAACAGGAGGAAAGCGTGGGATTCCCTCCTTCCTTGTACCTCCTCCTCCATGTCTCTCTCCACTCGTAATCTCCTTGAATACTCTTGGTTCACTCTATGCCCAAGTGATCTGGTCTCTCTAGTGGTGTATCCATAGTATGTGGCATAAGCTATGGACTTTGGCAGCCAATGCAGCCCTCTCAGAAGCATGTCAAACTCAACAAGACGGCAGTGCAACTCGAAACTGAGAAAAAGCAGTACCATGCACAACTCAGAAGTAAGTAGTATTTATGGCCACTCTATTGCTTGAACTTACAATGTGCTAGATCTCGGTTTCCAAGAACACAAAGACCTCATCCATGCCACTGAGGATGATGCAAACATGGCTGACGAGGTGTGTGTTGACAAGGACAACACTGCCTTTTCTTGGCCTCCGCCTGGAGAAGAAGGTTTTTTTTCCAGCAATGCAGAGGGAGGTTCATTTACAGAATTTGTTCTTGGATACTCTCACAGAACAGTATGTGTTTCTTGTTCCTAATTTATAATGGATATTAACAACATACTGCCTAGAAAACAAAAGGATCATTGCACACAAAAGGATCGAGTAGAACGTCAAGTCCAGGTGTGGAGATCTATGCTGCCACATCTTGTCAACACATTTCTCAAATTCCAATCACAAGGCCCACCTGTTAGAAGTGCAGAGAATGGAAATTGGGTCCCATGGACAATTGAAGTTGTTTCTTTGGAAGGTTGGTATAGATTTCTTTACTGAGACTCATACTGACATTTTTGACAGGCCACAAAAACTGTTCTTTCTTTTCACATCCAATGCAATTTCTGCCGTCACTCTTACTCTTGTCAAGTTTGGCATCATTCAACCTCCCTGAGCAACCCCATTTAGGATTTGCAATTGAGACTCTGTGCTTTTACAGACAGTTATGGCATGTCTGTCCCCAGTTCAGTATCAATGCATTTGCCAAGGCATTGAATTTGTCATGCTGTAAGTTCCTCAACCCTTTCCTAGCTCTATTATTGACTTGTCCAGGTTCCTCATATGCCTATCTTGCCAATCAGCTCAGTAATGCCTATGACTGTTACCTTGAGATTATCTGAGCTGTTGAGCAGAGTGTTGGGGGGTGAATTGACAGCCATGTCAGCTATAATCATGTATGAAGTTGTTATGGACACTTTATTTTCTTTTGCTTTTCCTTTTTCTTTTCCTTTCGTATATAAAACCTTCCTGTCACATGATGGACAACATCATGTGATTGTTACAACAAGTCTTTTCTTTTCTTTTCTTTTCCCTTTTCTTTGTCATCCGTCACATCATTGATACATCATCGTATGTTCTGATGAACTTTGCTTTCCATCATATCTACAAAACTCCATCATATCTTTGATGGACTTTCACTTCTATCTTTATAATACATCTTTCGATGAACACTTGATCTGTTTCCTCTATTCTTATATACATCTGCTGATGAACATTCAAACTCGTTTCAACTTGCTGTGCGGTTCATAGTATTTATACCAGGAAGGATCCACTGTATTCTTTAGCTAGTTCTTGAGAATCTAACCTCCTCTTACTTAACACCGGCTTGGAACTTGCTGTTCTTGACTACTTGACTGTCGGCTTTATCCACGCACGTGAATATAAGCTTGAAGTCGTAACAAAAGAACTAGCTCATCTACGAATCTCGCCCGCTCCCCAGCAGACGAGACCTCTGAAACCTGAAACGAAACACGGCACCACCGAAAGGCGGAATTTACCGACAGCTCAGAAGAAGGAACCCCAACACGAAATTGGCAGACACTGAACCTGTCCAGACAAAGCTCTGAAGATATCAACCTAGGCAACGAAGACCTATCGAACTCGCTATACGACTTATTAGCAACCCTGGCGATAGACCAAGAAGAACAAGACACAGACATGGTCGAAACAAACGGAAAGAAAGAAATCTCGATCAACAAACCCACCGTATTTGATGGAGACAGGAACAAATCCAGGTCTTTCATACAAGACTGCTATCTTTACATGGACATAAACGAAGACATCTACAACACAGACAAGAAGAAAATTGCCTTCATCTTATCATTCTGCATGGAAGGAGGAGCAAAACTATGGAAGGAACAGTACTTGACCTCGAGGACGAAAGGAACTAGTCCCAACCAAACCATCGAATGGGACACCCTCAGAACATTTCTTCGAAAAATTCCACGACGCATTCACCCCAGTGGATGAAACCAGATCAGCCATGAACGACATAAAACGACTTAGGCAAAAACCCAACGAAAGAGTGGAAGACATCATCAACAAGTTCAAATTGTTGGTAGGACAAGCCAATCTAGGAACAGAAACGGAATCAGACCACGCCCCACCTCATTGGATTATTCCAAAATGCATCACACCTCAGCTTGCCGACAGGATCCTGTACTCTGAAGACCTTCCAAGGACGATCCAAGGCTGGTACAAAAAGCAACAACATTTGACACCAACTATAGACTGGCCAAGGTCTTTAGAGAAGAACCAGAAGAACGTAGGAGGGCGCCACGATGGAACAACTTCCCAAGAAACAACAGGAACTACGACCCAAACAGGATGGACGTAAGCGCCATGACAGCCGGAAGAACAAGCGAATTAATCAGGAAAGGCGCCTGTTTCAGGTGCAAACAACAAGGACATCTATCCAGAGATTGCCCACAGAAAGGACCAACAAACCAGAACAGAACCCAAGGACAACCCAGCAAGAAGTGGACCCCAAAGGAACTCCATGCCCATATCAGGAGCCTGAACAAGGACGAAAAAGACGAACTTGCAGACCTCATGGTTAAAACAGGATTTGAAGAGAAAGAAGAAAAGGATTTTTAAAGTGGAGAAACAGGACGACGTCTGTCTCTCCTTATCTGAAGATACAATCTGTACTTACGGCAACAATCGAGAATAAAACTATGCTTTTACCAGTTTCATTCCCCACCAAGAAACAGAATGGCTCACAAATCGTCGAAACCTCTGCGCTCTTAGACTCAGGAGCAGGAGGGAAATTCATTGACCAGAACTATGCACAAAAACTTGGACTCAGAACCCAACCCTTGGAAAACCGATCCAGGTTTATAACGTAGATGGAACCCCAAACAAGAAAGGAACCATCTACGTCATTTGTAGACCTGGACCTAAAGGTTGGAAACCGGAACCATCGGGAACAATTACTGGTCTCTGGGCTAGGAAAACAGAAAATTATTTTAGGATTCCCTTGGCTACAGGAAAAGAATCCAGGAATCAACTGGCCGAACGGACAGATAACTTGGAAACCACGTCAAGGGCCTACAATAAATCAAACCACCATTGAAGAAGAAACGGACGAACGAACACCAACAATCGAGACTACCCACCCATTGGAAATTCGCCGAATCGTTAGTCATCCAATATATCGGGATGCAAACGAAGACGAAATAAAAGAAACTTGGCTTAACACCAAAATCACAACCTCACAGACGCTGGCCCAACAATATGAACCAGAGAAACCGACAAGACCTCTCCAAGAAATTGTTCCCCCCAGAATATCAATCATATATGGACCTTTTGATAAACAAGCGGCAGACCGATTCCCAGAACCAAGACCATGGGACCATAAAATTGAGTTAAAAGAAGGATTCATACCAAAGAAATTCAAGGCATACAATATCACACCGGCAGAACAAACAGAACTGGACACCTGGACAAAGGAACAATTGGACAAAGGATACATTCGACCCTCAGAATCACCTATGGCATCTCCCTTCTTCTTTGTATCAAAGAAAGATGGAAAGCTTAGACCTTGTCAAGACTACAGGTATCTGAACGACTGGACGATCAAGAACGCTTACCCACTACCATGGATTACAGAACTTATGGACAAATTGAAAGGCTTAAAATTCTTCACCAAACTAGATATCCGATGGGGCTACAACAACATCAGGATAAAAGAAGGTGATCAATGGAAAGCAGCATTCAAAACCAACCGAGGACTTTTCGAACCAACTGTAATGTTCTTTGGCATGTGCAATTCCCCAGCAACCTTCCAATCCATGATGGACTCAATCTTCGAAGACATGATATCACAATGCTTCGTAATCATCTATATGGACGACATTCTAATCTTTGCGAAAGATCGAGGGAATTGGAAAATACACCAAAATGGTTCTACAACGACTCCGAGAAAACGATCTCTATCTCAAACCGGAAAAATGCTCTTTGCTCAAGGAAAAGTGGAATATCTTGGAATGATTGTTGAAGCAGGAAAAATCTCTATGGATCCAACAAAACTCAAAGGAATTCAAGACTGGCCAGCACCTACTACTCTCAAACAAGTCCGATCGTTCCTGGGCTTTGGGAACTTCTACCGAAAATTCATCCAGAAATTCCTCTGAAGTAGCTCGACCTCTAAATGAACTCCTGAAGAAAGACAAAGGATTTCTATGGAATGACACAACTCAAGCTGCCTTTGATGAACTGAAGAAACGATTCACGGAAGAACCGGTACTCTTGATGCCCGACCCCGCCAAACCATTTCAAATCGAATCTGATGCTTCAAAATATGCCTCCGGAGCAGTCCTTACTCAACTGGACGGAAATGGCGAAAGACACCCATGCGCATTTATATCAAGAACGTTCTCTCCAACCGAAAGAAACTACGAAATCTACGACAGGGAATTACTGGGAATAATCAGATCATTACAGGAATGGAGACACTACATCCAAGGATCAGAACACCACGACCACGGGTATATTCAGATCACAAGAATTTGACATATTTCAGATCGGCCCAAAATCTAAACCGACGACAGGCGCGCTGGTCTCTGTATGTCTCAGAATTCAATCTGAAGTTGGTACATCTACCTGGAAACAAAATGGTTCAATCTGATACCCTTTCAAGACAGCCCCTGATTTCACCCCAGAAGAAGACCATGACAATGAAAACATCACCTTACTTCCAGAAAAGCTATTCATCGACTTAATCGACGCCGAGTTACAGGAAAGAATTGCCAATGCGAACGAACTGGACCACAACGCAGCAGAAGCAATGAAAACCCTATTAGAAGGAGGACCACCAAATGCACAACACGACCTCAGAGAATGGAAAACAGAGAACGTGAACGGCAAAACTATCTTATACTACCAAGGACGAGCCTACATTCCAAAAGATCAAACCCTACGGAAAGACATAGTCAAATCATATCACGACCCTATCTCAGCCGGACACCCTGGAGAATTAGAAACATTCAATTCGGTAAAACAACACTACTGGTGGCCAGGATTACGATCATTTGTCAAGCAATACATAAAAGGATGTGCCGCCTGCCAACAGTTCAAAATAAATCGACATCCCTCTAACCCATCATTCATACCGATACCTGGACCAAAGTCAGCCCGACCCTTTGCAGACAGTGCTATGGACTTCCTTACAGACCTTCCACCGGTCGGTGGACAAGCAAGGAGAAGTTGAATTTGATGTGATTCTAAGCATCACCGATCACGGGAACACAAAAGGACTTATCCTTATTCCATGCCGAATGAAAGGACTGGATGCTGAAAAGACTGGCAAACTCTTACTGGACAATCTCTACAAAAGGTTTGGACTACCAGACAGCCTCACATCAGATCGAGACCCCAGATTTGCCGCTGAATCATTCAAAGAACTAATGAAACTCCTTGGAGTAAAATCGAAATTTTCAACTGCTTATCACCCCTCAAACGGATGGAACAACAGAACAATATAACCAAGAGATCGAAGCCTATCTATCCATATACTGCTCGTCTCACCCAGAAGACTGGCATGAACGACTTTGGGACCTCGAATTCACTCACAATAACCGAAGACATGCGGACAGACAGAGAACACCATTCGAATTAATTCTCGGATACTCCCCATCGCAATTCCCACCGCATTCGAACACACCAAGTTTCCTTCAGTAGAAGAAAGACTGAAGTATCTTCAAAAGGATCGAGAAGAAGCCCTAGCAGCCCACGAACTAGCCCGGACAAGGATGGCTGAAAGGAAAACTCAAACTTCACACCGTTCATCCAAGGACAAAGAGTTTGGCTAGAAGCGACAAATTTACAGACGAATTATCACAAGAAAATGGCACCAAAACGAGAAGGACCCTTCAAGATCAAAGAAGTCTTAGGACCCCTAACTTATCGACTGGAACTCCCCAAAGGATGGCTCATTCACGATGTATTCCATGCGACACTTCTTAATCCATACCACGAGACCGAAACACATGGACCCAATTTCATTCGACCGCCACCAGAGATATTAAACGAAGAAGAACATTGGGAAATAGAGACGATTCTCAAACATCGAAAAAGAGGAAGAGGATACCAATACTACGTCAAATGGAAGGACTATCCGATCACCGAAGCAACGTGGGAACCGGCTTCGGTCTTTGAAGAAACCGGTAACGAAATCTTACAGACTTACCGAACACGTCACAAGCTGTAAAAAGACCACCATCTTCCCTCACTCGACAATCAATCAACATGCTCTCCTTTCCTCGACCAAACGCTGTCAAGTCCACTCTCTTTCCCCAAAACACTCACGAACCTATTTTCCTCACGACAAAAATACCAAAATCCCAAGAAGATCGACAACAAATGCTTGAAGAACTTGGAGATAGCGCTCTATAATGTCTCAAGATGCGGAGAAACAAGCACGCAATGAACTTCAAGGAAAGATGCGCAGCAATGGCGCATGACCAAAATCTAGAGTATCAACTGCGGATTTCCCAGCTCAAGGAAAAACTTAGACCCGGACTGGCAACAAAGGCTATAAGAAAGGTCAAGTCGCTACACTTCTAGGCAACAAACATCGATATCCAACAATGTCTCATTCCACTGCTCGTGCCTCATCTGTTCCCCAATCTACTACTACATCGTCTCAACTTTTTAATACTCTCTCCGTCTACGAACTACTTGAAATCTTGAAAATGCCGAAAACCGATACGACGTCGAAGCCCTTGCCCCCTTTATCGAACAAGAACTTGAATTCTTCAACTATTTATCTGGCGAAATACGAATCATCGAGGCGGACATCGCAGTCAAACAGGCGAGAGTCCGAGTCCACCACAAAGCCGCCACCAACTCCCTCAAACGTCTTCAACTCAAGGGTTTCGAACGAGCCATCAAACACGTGCTCATCAAACACCGCACGACACCCCCTACGGTGAACAACTTCACCTGCAACCACTGCCACCGCCGAGGACCAGGACATACAACAAGATACTGTCCTTTCAAGCGTAACGACTCTCCTCACAGAAGCGATTACTTTGATTATGACGACCCCACGGATGACGTTGGCATCGCAAACAATACCGGAGAACCCTACGGATACTGAAGACCATTCGACTGGGACAGTCGAACCTTAGAAGGGGGTAATGTTATGGACACTTTATTTTCTTTTGCTTTTCCTTTTTCTTTTCCTTTTCGTATATAAAATTTTCCTGTCACATGATGGACAACATCATGTGATTGTTACAACAAGTCTTTTCTTTTCTTTTCTTTTCCTTTTCTTTGTCATCCGTCACATCATTGATACATCATCGTATGTTCTGATGAACTTTGCTTTCCATCATATCTACGAAACTCCATCATATCTTTGATGGACTTTCACTTCTATCTTTTATGATACATCTTTCGATGAACACTTGATCTGTTTCCTCTATTCTTATATACATCTGCTGATGAACATTCAAACTCGTTTCAACTTGCTGTGCGGTTCATAGTATTTATACCAGGAAGGATCCACTGTATTCTTTAGCTAGTTCTTGAGAATCTAACCTCCTCTTACTTGACACCGCTTGGAACTTGCTGTTCTTGACTACTTGACTGTCGGCTTTATCCACGCACGTGAATATAAGCTTGAAGTCGTAACA
>JAJIRX010000493.1:0-17082 GCA_023853785.1 Psilocybe azurescens | reverse complement strand
CCATAATTGTCAATGATGCCCAATGTCATTGATGCCATTTTCACTGCCCCACACTCACTGTGCTAATACTAAGTACCAGCATTCCCTTTTATATAGTAAAGCTGACACCACCTGACAGTAACAAGAACTGGCAACGGTGCCCATGTAGCGTAATAATGGCAGTACCTCAGTGGTACTACCATTACCCTCTCCACCACCCTCTATTGCTAATCCATAACCAAGACCCCCAGTGTACCATGCCACATGCTTGTGCCACATGCAGTGGCAACTGAGTATGCGACTAGCTCACATCAAACACCATGCTGCCCATCTGCACAGATATGTTCAGTCCATCTCCCACCTTTTTCTTTTTGCTAACAACCATACTTTCAACAGACCACAGAGGATGGCTCACAGTCCTGTCATCTTTGTCATCTGGTGTGTCTAATGCCCACTACCCTACACTGCAATCACCACCACTGTTCTGTCTTTCATCATTATGAATAGAAATGCTAAATCCTGAAAGTGAGTATACCACAGCCCTCTTCTGTCTCTTTACTAACTACAACATACATAACAGGTTGCAAAGGACTGTTTTTTGCCCCAGCACTGGCATTGGTGATGTATCATTTGCCATGTTCATTTGGCCATCCAGTGACTCACCACCCATTTCCCTGTGCTTACATTTGGTGGCACTCATCCCACCATCTTGCCTTTTGGAGTAATGAATGAGGGTGCTAAATTCTGACAGGTATATTTTGATTATCGTTTCCACTTTTTGCTCACTAAAACTCATGTAATAGACAACTATCTTGGGTCCTGATGTCTATGGACCACTTGCCCTCTCCCTTTCTCAACCTGCTGTACCCATCCAATGGCCCAATGCCAACATTAGCTATAGTATCTTAGATTACAATGATGGACTACCCCACATTCTATCTATCCTATTATACATTATTTTTATATATCCTCTTCCCTGTCTGTGATTGTATAATCAACTAGCATATCACTATAGTAGAGAGCTTGCTTTAATTATATATACATTTTACTATACTTGAATTCTGTAAGATGCCATTACCATGCTGTGTCTCAAGTGAACCTGAAGAGAAATAAAAGACATCTCAGTGGATGTCAGAGATGCCTTAAGTAGCTTTAGATGTCTATGAGAGGTCTTTGGGAGGCCTGTGGATAATATTTGGGTTGCTTTGGAATGTTTTGGATAAACTGTTCCCACATCACTTTGCGTTGAAAGGTGCTTAGGGTGCTTTGTGTCTTTATCATCTTTAAAGTCTCTAAGATACTCAAAGACACCTAGATTTCTTTGGGATAAAACCTCTTTTCCTGCTGTCATAGCTTCATTCTACAAATAGACCCAATGTATCTACGACTACGCCTGCTGCTGCAAAGAATCATACTACCTGGAGTGCAGTGAAGAAGGCTGTCCCCTCCACAGGGTGCGCTTCAATATCCCTATCTCTGTGTTATCATTATATGGCTAATTTCTATGGTTTTTTAAGGCCATCTGCAGATGGTACTGCAACTGAAGACACTGTTATTCTTTGTAGTGGAAAGCTGGCAAAACTGTCTAAATTTTGGGTCTACAAAGAGGCTAATGAGGGATAGATGGCCCCAATTTCTTATATCTACCTTAGGCCCTCAGTTAATAGTACTAGTGAAGCATTAATAGATATATAAAATCAATTCTCTAAACGACATTCTTTTAAAACATACGAACTGAGACTCTAAAAGAGACAAAATTCCAATCTCTTTGAATCTACGCAAGCAACAGCCAAAATTCTCACTGACTGTAGTGATAAGAATAGATTTTTGCGGCACCAAAGTCCATGTGATGTCATCAGTGTCTAGAACATTCTGGAGTTGTTGACAGACCCATCAGGTTCATCAGAAATAATAATATGTATTGCACCCGTCCATCAATCTATTTATAAATTGGTCTGCATCTATTATTAAGGGAGATTAAGGGATATCCAAACGACCCTGCTGCAATCCACCCCGCACCAGCTACAAAATCCTGTGCAAAGGGCAGTAATAGAATAAGATTTATTAATAGACCACAGCCGCCATTTTTAGTGCTGCCAAAATGCTCAAATTATGGTCCCAAACTATTTTTTGTGCCCTAAGTGGGCAAAATTACAGTTTGTTTATGTGTGTTTTCTATCGCCTGCCCAACACCTGCTATCCCCTCATACCACCTTAGGTTCCCACCCCCTGGTTATGACAGGTGACATGAACTGATCAAATCACGCCCCTAGTTTGTATCGCCTTCCCCTGTTTGCCTTACCCGCAGCCATTCCTCTGCCTAAGTCCTGACTTTAAATAAAATAAAATAAATCTTGAACCTACCATAGATTAGACTAGATAATAGATTAGACTAGATAATAGATTAGACTGAGCTTCCTAGATATCAGACGTTTCGGACTTTGCCCACTGTCAGGTACCGCTGCCGGTCAATCAACTGCCACCCGTCAACGTTCAACTCTGATGATAGTCGGCATGCTGTTCCCCCGCCCCATTCCCCCACCATCATTTTGCCGCTTACCAACTGGTAAGTGCGCTGTTCCCTTAAACAGATGACTTCCTTTTTCAGTTCCGCTAGTCAGCTTCCGCCCCCTCCCTCTCTTTCAGTTGTGCTCAGTTTTCTACCCCGCCTTTCATCCCATTTCAATTACTATACACACATTAAATACATCTATTGCAGTTCCATTTCCAAACATAATAATCTACATAGCATTGTAATGATTAAATGATAGTAAAAGTAAATATATTTTACCAACATTAGTTATTCTGACCTTTCTACCACAGAGCACTGTGTGCACTGTGCTCAACGATGCCCTCTACGGAAGCTGGGGGAATGTACTCCCACTGGTTGGTTTTTTTAGGTACGGTGTTCTCACAGGTTGAGCCGCAATCACGCCACTGACACCTGTCATCTATCAGCACCACCTTAGTTCTGCGGGCACGTACCTTGTATCCCTGTGCCTGTTCTCCTTTCACCATCATCACCATGACCTTTCCTCTTCTTTGTGTTGTCGTCAGCTCTTCCCCTCGGCACGTGACTTCAATGGGTAAGCACAAGGGCCTCTCCAGAGGTGTAACGGTCGTCTGTGGCACCAGCTTCGGAGTGCACCGATCATCGCACCCTGCAACAAAATGCATCAAGCTCAACAGGAGTTTGAGACAACTGGCTCAAGAAAAGTCAATTGCCAGGTTCAACTAGCAAGTGAGTACTAATCTGTATGCTCTTCAGTAACACTTAACCATAGATTCTGATAGGTCTTAGCTTTCAAGAACGTGAAGACTTGTTAGCAAATCAGGAGAATGATATGGACTTAACCGATGAGGCGTTGTCATACACCAATTTTGATTGGATATGAGATTTATCTATAAGCTTAGAGCATCTTTCTTGACTCCCCATTGCATGCAGAAGCCAGGGTTATTATTTCGCATTTTTATCTGAAGCACATCCCTCAATATTCAACGTCAAAGCCCATTCACAGTCCACTTCAAGCTCCATTCCAACTTTCAATCTCCACTTCAACCATTTGATCAGTTACATTCCCTATCAATGATTCAATCGTCTATCTATTTCGAACCTCAAGGCTATGCACAGATTATTCTTGGACATCATTCCTATCCATCCTAGTACGCACAGCACTGCACAGCATCATATATCACCATCGTCATCAGCATTTGATCATCTACAACTATTTGGTCCTTAAGTGGATTCCACATATGCAGCAAATCTTTGTCTCACTCAGCAGTCTTGGTAATGGATGACTGAGCTGTGCCATGAATAGACTGGTTCTATTCATTAGCATGGTACTTGTTCGCTATTTTGGCTCCTTTTCTATTGTCTGACACTTTCATATGATTAATCCTTCCTTCCTTTTGTCATTCTTGCTTATTGTACTTACTCAGCTTCGCTTCTTTCTTACTCATCTCACTTCGCTTTTCATAATCCTGCTTATACTTCTTACTCATCCTATGTTACTTACTTACTCATCCTTCTATTTTTCACTCCTAAACTCCGTCAGCTTTCAATCTATTGTATGTAGTTGACAGATGGGACTACTGGGTGTCGTTCTACAGAATGATTGGTATAGTTTGGACGCTTGATCTCTTTTAAATATTTTTCTATGTTCTCTGGTATATAAACCATGTATTAGTATCGCTTGGAATACAAGGAAGTTACAAGCCCCAACTTTCTTCACAGCAAAGATTTCAAGTTATCAAGTACTCAGTCCAGCACTCCAAGCACGCAATCAATCAATCTCTATCAGTATTCAGCACAAAATTCAACAATCACTCCAGTTATTCAAGACGTTCATCAGAGGCTAGACCAGCCTATCCAACCACTCTCGCTCTCTCATCACAGAGAATTTTGTCCAGTTCATTTCGATCCTACCATCCTCCAGACCCTTCATTCTTCCTCTACATCAAGATCTTCAACTCCCCATCGCTTCTATTGCTCCAGAATATTTTTATTCTGCAATCTTGGTCTTGTTGTCATCTTCATCCATCGCCCTAGTCATCCCTCATTCACTTCACCGCTCTGTTTGATTTTTGGTTCAAGAACATCGCACAATCCTTCATCATCTATCACTCCAGGCCGCTCAAGTCATTACTCTATCAGCAGGCTTTACTTCTAGCTTTGCAGACGCTGTAGACTCGATTGAAGCACACTAGGATCAAGACTACATTCTCACTCCTGCCCCCATATCAATCCCTACGATTTATCTAGTCATTTGGCCTCTCCACAGTCATCACACCTCATTCACACTGTTCTACCCCAATCAAGTTGGGTTGCTTCCTCCCAGTAAATACTCAAGGGCATTTTATATCCCCTCATCCATTCTTCCTCCTTCATACGTCCCTGCCCTCCTCAGACCACATACATCTACACAACCTAGTGGCAAAGCCAGCCCTCACTTTAACTCAACAGGGAGAGAGTCGTCTTATCTAGTCTAGACCATTCCTCTCTGGTTTGTGTTTTGGTTTTCGATTTATATATCAAATCACACACTCACGTAGTTCAGCGTGGGTGGACATAAACGAGGAGGCATTCCTTCGACCACCGCCAGGAGAAGAAGGCTTTTCTCGAGCCATGCAGGTGGGGAGGCTCAGTTGCAGGATCTTTTTCTGGATACCCTCGCCGAGCAGTAAGTCTATTGAATTTCAGTCCATTTAGTTCGTGAAGTGATATCACGTCTTTGAGGAAACGGACTGACCATCGGACACGACGGGATAGAGTGGAGCAACAGGTTCAGGCCTGGAAATCTGTAATGCCCCACCTTTGCGATGCATTCCTCAAGTTCAAATCTCAAGGCCCCCAACTAGGAACAGAAACGAGATTGAGTGGAGAATAGAGGTCATCTCTCTAGAAGGTCGTTAGAATTTTCAGCTTTGAGATGCTCTAACAATTTCTTGATAGGTTGTGGAATTTGTACCTTTTTTCACTCATCCACCGCCCGTGTCTGCTGCTGTCACCCTTGTCAAATTTGGTGTTATTGTGACATCCCCTGAACAACCAAAATTGGGATTTTCCATCAAAACATTGCGTTTTTACCAGCAGCTTGGTCGGGTATCTCCTCATTTTAGCTTAGATGCTTTTGCTAAGGCACTGAATCATTATCATTATGTACATTGACTGTGAACGTCTCTTTTTAATTCTAACTGATCTTATCAGGTTCCTCATAGAGCGTATCTTGCTGACCAGCTCAGTAATGTGTACGATTGTTACCTTGAAATCAACTGAGCTGTCGACAACCTCATCACAAGAGAACTGGGATGGTCCGAATCTTCTGAGAAAAAAATATCTGCCCTCCATGCCTCTATGAGGTAGAAGACAAACCAGCCTTGAAGTTTCGGCTTCCTAGCTACCATGGATGGTAACAATTCCCTCAAACTGGTCGACAGTGCATTTCATGCTGGCTTGGTTCGCACTGACACTCGCAAATCTGTATCACCATGTTGGATTTCTCCAGATGAGGTCGACGTCTTCAAGGATGAGGTCAAGAAGGTAAGCTCATATACAGAATGAGTAAGCTATTCCTAACAAAGATTCCAGTCTCCACAAAAACCGTCGCTCCAGCCATCCTCAGGTCCCCACCATTCTTCCAACATTCCCACCCCACCTGTTCCTCCTGAAGATTCGACGAGAGAACGGGGACCATCACAGCCTTTACTTGCTGGAGCTGCTCCAGATTCTCATGAATTTTCAGATCTCAATTCCGATGAGATTGCATGGCTCAACGTTACGGAACATGATGAGTTGGCAAAATGTCTCAACACCTGTGTGGATCGGTGGAAGAACGCAGGCCCTGAGGCACAAAAGAAAATGTTCACGCTATTCGCCATCGCCAGAATCTTTTTGGCTGTCTGCTGTCATGGACATGTACTTGTCATTTGTGACATGATTTGTAGCGGAGAACTGTAAGTCCTTCCTTCCCTTTTTGACAGAACAAGATACTAACCTTTCTAGTTTAGAATGAAATATCCCCTTGCAACTGTCAAGCGCCTCCTTGAAGATTTCGGATCCGACATCTGTCTTGGCTACGACATTATGTGTGCTTTTATGACGACTTTGAAGAGAAGTTGCCTGGGTGAGAAAATGGTGGCCTTGCGTCTCAGTGGCGTCGTGCCTTTGTTTCATGGTCACGCACACAACCAATACTGTCAGGTACAGTGGCACCCTCTGTATGTCGAGGGTGTTGGGCTGGAGGATTTTGAGGAGTGTGAACAAACATTCTGTTGTTCCAACGAATTGGCCTCAGTTACCCGTCTGGCGACGCCTTACCACTGCCAGCAACATATTGATGAACACTTCCGTTTTCATGATCTTGACAAGCTTACTGCTTCAGGTTAGTCTATAGTTTGTCTATCTGGTTGTCCTGACTAATCATTATATCAGGAAATTTTATCTATCAGAACTACCATCAAGCTCTGGAAAACATTGCGATTTACACACCCCGCCTTGCCGAGCTTTCGTCAAAGCTGAAGGTTGGTGCTGAAGACTTCAAAACTATCTGAAGAATGAACGTATATACCTGGCTGGTCTACGTGCAGAGCCAGCAGAAGAGCAGGCGCAGGCAGAATATATGGAGCTTCTATTTGATCTGGATCAATACAAGTGAGTTCTTTTTGCTATGTTTCATTTCTATATTTTATGACCATATTCAGGGGCGAAAAGCGGCGCTGCTAGTGCATTGTATCGTGACTGTGATTGTCTCATGATCAAGGAGGGCTACACTGGCTCCCAGATTACAAAAATCACAACCCAGTATCGTACCACCTTTCAGCGCTGGAATGCAAAGCATGAAAAGGTTCTTCAGTATGAGGAGGCCAACAACATTGCAGTCAGATGGGCTCCTACAATGCCTGAATACAACCAGGGTCTGATCATTGTTCGTGAACATAAATATTGTCGGGCACTCGACGACCTCGAGAGGTTGGTAGTACAACGTCTTTTTGAGATGACGAAGCTTGGCATGAGCGGTGTTGGTATGTCATTCAGATTTTTTAACTTGAAGTCTGATTCTGATATTTGCGATAAGGGTACAAGCTTCGTGAAAAGATCAGTAAATCTCTCAAGACTCGAGCAGGTGCTATTCAGTCGGCTTTGAAATGCTATAATGAAGCTGCTGCGTTGATGGTACCGCCACGAGCTTCACTGAACTGGGACTCAGTCGTTGCCGCCGTTAACCTGGCCGACTTTGACCTACTACAGGATACTTGACAAGACATTCGAACGATGGATTGGGCCCAGCCAGCCAATCGTGAGGCCATGGTGATGTATTTTCAGATCAAGCAGGCAAAAGAAGAGATTCTTTGCCTTAATGTAGAAATACGTTGGCTGCTCACCTTTCTCTTCGATGACCATATTGACCACTATTGGGCAGTATGTGCTAACATTATAGTGAACACTCCTCTCGCTGCGGAAATCTCTGCCTGGTGGCAGTATCATAGTCAGCTTCACGAACAGATTATCAGTCGCCTTCGTCAAGCAAGTCAGCTCGAAGGCTTCAGTGGCTCTTTGTTCCCTGGGCGGCGGAAAGGTCGTGACCCTTCTCTGCACATCGATGTCCCACCTCCTGCCTGGGCAATGGACATATTGGGTCTTGGACAGACTGACATCATAGTTACTGAGGCTGAAGATGTGGTCCTCGAAGATACATCTAATGTAGACTTCGATGTTGATACTGATGTATTCATAACACTCTTAGATAGTGTCTCTCTTGCAGATATCTCGTAGATTTATATAAGACTTAGATATTACGTGTTAAACCTTCAGTATAGTATTGGAGAATATACTTTTTATGTTCAAACAAAGACATAATGTGAAAATGGCTCGAAACAGCTCGAAAATATGTTAATGCTGGATGCAAGCCTGTATTCAATGCCTATCGTACGTTAAAGCTTCATTACAATATGGATGAATATACTTGTTGCACTTGAATGAAGGCATAGTGTTTAAATAACTTGAACATGTCGAACATAAACTCGTATATGTAAATATTCAATGCCTACTTCATCGAGACGTTTTTGAAACAGTTCGAAATTATTGAAACAGCTTGAAAATATGTTAATGCTAAATGGAAGCCTGTATTCAATGCCTATCATACGTTAAAGCTTCATTACAATATGGATGAATATACTTGTTGCACTTGAATGAAGGCATAGTGTTAAAATAACTTGAACATGTCGAACATAAACTCGTATATGTAAATATTCAATGCCTACTTCATCGAGACGTTTTTGAAACAGTTCGAAATTATTGAAACAGCTTGAAAATATGTTAATGCTGAATGGAAGCCTGTATTCAATGCCTATCATACGTTAAAGCTTCATTACAATATGGATGAATATACTTGTTGCGCTTGAATGAAGGCATAGTGTTTGAATAACTTGAACATGTTGAACGTGAACTTGTAGTATATATAAGTATTCAATGCCTGCTTTATCGAGATGTTCAACCTCTCCAAATCAAATTAAAGCATGTTGTCAGTGACTATACCTTGAGCCTTTATCTTGATAAGATTTCTCAACTAAAACATTGTTCCTGCTAAAACCTGTTAGATCTCTTTAGATCACCTACGTCTCGTAGATGGAACTGCACAAGTAATAGGGCGCTAAAATTGGCCAAAAGTAAAGTTAGACTTATTTTAAAGATAAAAATCAATCGATTCCATACCACTGTTTCATTTTTCTACTTCCTGATAGATTGTTGAGCAATGGACAATATGAGTCATGGGAATTGGCCAAAAAATAAGCCATCTCCAACGAAAGGAGATGAATGAAGTCACGTTTTGAAGCTCACAATCACTAAATTTGTCTTTTAATAGATGTAGTATATGTATGATCATAGTCCTACCAAGTTAAAGGCAGTTTGAATGAACAACGGGACAGTTAAGTAGTATAGATATCCGTCTGACTAGCACAATCTTATTGTGTCAAATGAAGTGAGTAGGTGAATACAATAAACCGAAAAAGTCTAGCTATTTCATTTTAAGTGTTATTCTGTATCCAAATTTCATTTAAAGACGACTGTGGACATAAGATAATCAGCTCAAAGATCACGGTGACCTAAAAACATACATACAGATGGTATCATTTTCTGTAGGATATTCAGGCTTAAAGAACCTTGCTAAAAGTCAATAATCATTAAATGCTATGATAGTATACCTGTTTAATTTTTTGAGGCTTGCAAGTCCAATCATACACATACAATTGAGGATTTGGTGTCCAGTGCAATCGACGACACTGTAGCGATCCCAATTTAGTAACGTCCACGTCCTTTCTGGTAATTCTGATCTCAGTGAGATCTCATCTCTTGTTATGGACACTTTATTTTCTTTTTGCTTTTCCTTTTTCTTTTCTTTTCTTTTCCCTTTTCTTTGTCATCTGTCACATCATTGATACATCATCATATGTTCTGATGAACTTTGCTTTCCATCATATCTATGAAACTCCATCATATCTTTGATGGACTTTCACTTCTATCTTTTATGATACATCTTTCGATGAATGCTTGATCTGTTTCCTCTATTCTTATATACATCTGCTGATGAACATTCAAACTTGTTTCAACTTGCTGTGCGGTTCATAGTATTTATACCAGGAAGGATCCACTGTATTCTTTAGCTAGTTCTTGAGAATCTAACCTCCTCTTACTTGACACTGCTTGGAACTCGCTGTTCTGACTACTTGACTGTCGGCTTTATCCACGCACGTGAATATAAGCTTGAAGTCGTAACACTCTTCCAATTCAAACACGATTTTGGAATGACACCGTGTTTTGTCCCTGACCGGCCTGACCTTTCAACTTGGGTCATAAAAGCTGGCAGTCACTGGCAAAATGACAGGTTCACTCTCTTGTGCACCCCAGATGGAGAGCATCAGTGCTCCCCCAATGCTGGAGTGCGTCCTCTTGCCTGGCAGTCTCGCATTCAACCCAGTTGGGTTGTATGATCTTCGCTGTCGTTTAGGTTTCCGTCGAACCCTGCTATCTTTTGTCCTTCCGCCAATGATTTGACACAGCAGACGTTGCATGGTTTACCCCAGGCTTGCATCGCTTCCATGCAATGAAATCAGGAAGATGATTTCTATCCTGACTTCCTCGACCTTCGCCGAACACTCCCCGTGGGAACAATGGAACTGATGTACGCAACGCTCTCCGCAGGCGTGTGAAGGAACTCACTTTTGATTCGGTACGTCGTTATAAGTATTGAACCTCTCCAAACTTTTCTCATTTAAGATGATTCTTCTAGGCTGCTATGTGGGACCATATGTTTGGTGGGACCACATTGGTAATTCACGTCGATGGAACTACCTGTCCAGGCTCTCCAAGGCGTCCAGAATTTGTGAAGACCAACGTATATTTTCCCGGACACCTTCTTAGGTTGAACAATGCGCAATGTTACTCAGACGCTATCTTGGATATGGTACAACGGTTTATTATCGACATTGGGCTTCCTACCATCGAGCACTACAAAGATGTGCAAAACGTCATTGGCCCCTTACTGGTGGCCGAATCATTCCTTTGCTGTACCCTCAGCAGGGCACCCAACCTCCAGCAGTGCCTCCCAACTCCAGCACCTTTGTATACCATGGCCGTCCGTCAATTCTCATCGTTGATTCCGATTCCAATGATGACTTCGCAGTATTAACATCTCAAAACCGACTTTCCACAGCTGTGGAAGTAGAAAGTCTCTTGAAAAAGAGTTGGATACTGTCAAAGCAAACCTCAGACGATGCCAGGGAGGCTTTTGGCCGAGTCACGCCAACATGAGCAGGATCTTTTGGCTCAGGTTGATCATCTTACAAATGCCAGTGGTTCAACCTCTCTTCCTGCCTTTACAATGTCTGTCACTCTGTACCCTGGACCCCTGATCAGGTCAGTCCTCACCGCAATCTTAGGTCTCCAAATATACGGATTTCTCCTTTCCCATCCTTTTCCCCTGTGGCTACTCCATCACGCCACGCTGGTGCCTCTTCCTTCCCTGCATTTTCCCTGTGGCGCGCAGACCATGTCAAAATCTTGCTGAATATTCACACCTCCCCTAGCCCAGTCAAACCTAGCTCCGAAAACTCTTACAAAAATTTTATTCATGTTAATGATCTGGATGATGCCTTTGCACACATAGATCTCATCTGTTGTACTGTGGCTCCGTATATGTGGAGGGATGAATTAGGAAGCATTTCAATCAATGGAGACAAGGTAACTGACTTAATGGCCATAATGGCTGCATATTCTTTGGAGATAGAGTCATATTCAGGTACCAGCACATCCCTCTCCTCTGTAACCTTGGAATATTCTATAGAGAACAATGTATACTTTCAGGTACTAGCACCTCTCTTTTCTTCAATCTTTCACCGCTGGTGTTCTTTTTTTGGTCTTTTCTTTTTATTTCTTGGTGGCTCCACTCTAACCATTATTGGTTTCTGGATTTGGTATTCCAAGGGCCCTTAGGGAACTTCTATCCTTTTTTTGGTACACTTTTTAATTATTGACCGATTAACCAAAAAAAAAAACTTAGTTCGTAGTTGTGAAAATATATACCTTTTTGACTGGTTTTATAATACTTCATGGACTTTTAAAAGAGAGAAATAAGCTTACCCACCCATTTTCCTCTATCAAAAAATGCCCCAGACATCTATTTTGCTTCCCCCTACTCAAATTTGACACACTGTTGCAAAGGTGGCACCCTGACCGACGCTCAACGCAAGGAGAGAGCCGAATGCAATAGTCTTCGTCAGGCAGACATTGACAATGCCATCGAACATTGGAAGCAATCAACAATGAACACAGTCTCTGAACTAGCTCGTCAGTTCAACAAGAAAGAGCGCTACTTTCTTGATCTTTTCTTCCAAGGCGGCGCCAAATTAATCCACAAACACCAGAAGGTCAACACACACAATGCATTCCTACATGCAAAGGCCAATGAGCTTCGAGAAAGTATGAAAACTAGCTAATCTGGTACTATTTTCTATCAACTAACTCATTTTCAGACGGCAAGGTTCCTACCTTATTCAAGCTCCATAGTGAGGAGTATAAGGCTGAATACGATGAGCTTACTTTGGCCGAACGTGAGGAGCTTGTTACTCGTCACACTGAGTCCATCTCAGATGCCCACCGACAATGTCCCACTGCCAAAGCTTGTGTCCAGGACATGTGCAGCACTTTCAGGACCATTGAACAACTGGTAAGTGATTTATTTCCTTTAGTTTATTTCATATTATTGAAAAATTTTATAGTTGAAAGGTCTTAAAGTTCACGTTGGCGTTAGCCTTTTTCTGCATTGTACAGAATACCCCAGACTACCACATGGAGCCGAAGTGGTACTTCACATCACAGGCACTTATGGATTATATGAAGGTTGCAGTTCCAATCCACAAAGGTTGGGACCTCGCTCATGTCGGCGCTAAATTGGAGGCCTTTGCAATTGCTGGTTGCGACCCAATCAGTACGCTATTTTCTGATTCACTCCGTTTGTCACATAGCAGCTAACCTCTAATTCTTAACTCAGATCTCTATCGCACCTCTAAACAGAAAGCAGATGAGATGAAACGCCAAATTCGTGAGAAGATCACCAGAATGCTCAGTACGTACCTTTTTCTATTCATCAGAGCCACACTTATATCGAACTGAATTAGGCGATATCACTGGAAACTCCAACGCCACAATGCATTGTTGGGTACAAAGATAAAATAGTACAACGCTATGGGGTGGAACTCATTGGTTGGACTTACAAAACTTTGTCAACCCTAGTGAGCTTTCTACGTCGCTTCCGGGTCTCAAGAAACTCCTTGATGCCATCAATGATGGCACCTGTAAATTTGTCAAACTTTCACCTCTTGAATTGAAGGTGCATCATCAGGATCATCAGAAAGCAATAGACGACGGTTCTGCTCCTGCTTCCAAGACACGCAAGCCACGCAAGGACCGCTGGAACAAAAAAGAGGAAGAAAGGCGATGTCGAGGAAGATAAAGAAAACGTGAAGAAAGATGGATGCACGCAGCCAGTGCCTAAGAAGAGCCGTGTTTCCGTCAACTCTGACTCTGAGGCTGAGGTCTAAATGTACTTTTTTTCCTTTTTTGTACGCACAATGTCGATACTGCTTTATAAATGTCATCTGTGATTTCTAGCCCGTTATACATATATTGTTGCCAAAAACCCACCTTACGCCATGGTCTGTGCAACCCTAAACAGGGCCTTGCACCACAAAATCTCATTTTGGTACTCGGATAGTGTATGAGAACCTACAGCCACACTTCTGACCGTTCTCAGCCAGACGATGACACTTGATAGCTGTCAGGTGTCAGTGGCGAAGCTCGTACCTTGGAGCCCATGGTTGCCTTGCAAAGTTCCCCAGTTTCCATAGAGGGCATCGTTGAGCACTTCGTTGCAGGTGCGATGATCGGTGCACTCCGGCTGGTGCCACAGACGACCGTTACGCTCTGGAGAGGCCCTTGTGCTTACCCATTGAAGTACGTGCTGCGAGGGGAAGAGCGGCGACAACACAAAGAAGAGGAAAGGTCATGGTGATGATGGTGAAAGGAGAACAGGCACAGGGATACAAGGTACGTGCCCGCAGAACTAAGGTGGTGCTGATAGATGACAGGTGTCAGTGGCGTGATTGCGGCTCAACCTGTGAGAACACCGTACCTAAAAAAACCAACCAGTGGGAGTACATTCCCCCAGCTTCCGTAGAGGGCATCGTTGAGCACAGTGCACACAGTGCTCTGTGGTAGAAGGTCAGAATAACTAATGTTGGTAAAATATATTTACTTTTACTATCATTTAATCATTACAATGCTATGTAGATTATTATGTTTGGAAATGGAACTGCAATAGATGTATTTAATGTGTGTATAGTAATTGAAATGGGATGAAAGGCGGTAGAAAACTGAGCACAACTGAAAAGAGAGGGAGGGGGCGGAAGCCGACTAGCCGGAACTGAAAAAGGAAGTCATCTGTTTAAGGGAACAGCGCACTTACCAGTTGGTAAGCGGCAAAATGATGGTGGGGAATGGGCGGGGAACAGCATGCCGACTATCATCAGAGTTGAACGTTGACGGGTGGCAGTTGATTGACCGGCAGTCGTACCTGACAGTGGGCAAAGTCCGAAACGTCTGATATCTAGAAGCTCAGTCTAATCTATTATCTAGTCTAATCTATTATCTAGTCTAATCTATGGTAGGTTCAAGATTTATTTTATTTTATTTAAAGTCAGGACTTAGGCAGAGGAATGGCTGCGGGTAAGGCAAACAGGGGAAGGCGATACAAACTAGGGGCGTGATTTGATCAGTTCATGTCACCTGTCATAACCAGGGGGTAGGAACCTAAGGTGCTCATACATCGATTTCAGCAGTTGGCAAACTCGCGATGTGGACATATAGGCCATTTTGGCAATCTTGCAAGGGTTCATACATGTATATAGCTTACATGGCTGATTTTGACTGCATATTAGTTAAATTTTGCTCAGATTTTACATTCTTGGGTGCATTTTGAAGCCAATATATGTAAAGAGCTATGAAAAAATCTAAACTAATCTAAACTGGTTCACTAAGACTGGTCTTTTGTGGTTTTAAATTCTAAATCTCAAAAGACCAGACTGTTGGTCCAGTCTTTTTCCAGTCTGGTCTGGTCTGGTTTTGGTTTTTCCAGTTTTAAGACTGGACTTTTAAGCACTAATTCTGACTATCTGTGATGTATGAGGACCTGTATTGCACTTTGCAGGACCTCTAAAGTACTTGGCTGACTGGATCAAAATCCCTCCTTTTCTTCTGCCATGTTGCCCTCTTCTACACCTGAATTGGCTTTCTGAAGATTTATCAAATACAAATCTGTATCCCCATTTTTGTGTATGAGAAAATAACTCTTCCAGGCTCTATATAGGCCATTTTCTTGCACATTTACTTCAATGTGTAATCCCAATTCAAAATTGAGTCTGTAAACAAAGTTCAAGCATGAATGGTGATTGAGTTCAGACTGGGAAAGACAAGGACAATCAGGGCAGAGGATCTGAGAATGTATACTGTTCAAGAGTCACTCTGAATACTACTCAACAAATCATGGAATTCAATGTTGTATCATCTTCTACAGATGTAGAAAAAGAGTTTGTCATAAGTCTGAAGACGATATGAACTGTCCAGGTTAGGACTAATTTTTTTTTTTTTAATGCTGACCATTGGATACAGTCAGAGTTTGTTTGCTAAAGAAGTGTTCAGCAAAGCAGAGGACTAGGAAGTGTTCTATTCAAATTTCATGATGATTCCAGAGAACAAAGGCAAGGGTATGGAGCACAGAGAGATGTTTAACAAGCAGAGCAAATCAGGATAGACAAGGCAGTAACAATGAGAATGTGAGTGAGTGGGTAAGGGATGCAATATTGACAATATAATGATGTACATAGGGTCTTCTGGTATTGAATACATATGCAATAGAAGTCAGATGGATTGTTGCAGGCTTTTTAGCAGTCAGAGAGTTTGTTGAATTATTGGATGTTATTTTTAGGAAGCCAAAAACTGGCCTCAAAACAAATTAAAGTACCCTATTTAAATACATTTTCTACAATAAAATTTTATGTGCTTGTGATTGTCCAAGCCTTTTCAAACTAATCAGTTGGAGGCTTGTCTAGCTCTTGGTGAAGTATTAGCTCATATGTGAGCTGCTTTCTTTTCCTTGACTTTCAGGAATTGTGTGGTGCACAGATAGGAAGAGAGATTTGATGATGGCTGAGAGCAGGAGCAATGCATTGGGATCAATATGCCAGATATTTCTATTTTTAGTTTTATGACAATTTTGAGTGGTTTTGTCTAATGTTGTGATATGCTGTCTTCTGTCCTGAGACAGAACAAAGGTTATACAAGTCTTTGATTAGAACCAGGCAGAAGATATATTTTGGGCTCACAGAGAGACTTTTCTCTTGTTTATTCATGGATATATGCAAGGGAGCCCCAGGATTTCAGTCTGTAACTCAAGGTAGGGGGAGGGGTCCCAGAGGGCTTAAAATTTTTAGTTTTAAAGGCTAAACCTTGGAATTTAGAGTGCTAGAGGCCAAGAAAGCAGTGTTTCAGTTTAATAAGCCATAATCATGCTCTTACAGATTGTTTTCTGCACTGGTTAAATTTATATTCTATTTTTGTATGGACAGATACAGTCGACTCCCTCGTAACCCATAGCCCAGATAACCCATACTCCCTAATACCCCATACATTTTTGGTCCACCGAGTTGGTTCGCAGGGAAATGCAAACCATAACCCATACAACCGCAATAACCCATAACCCATACCCCTCCTGGAGCAAAACCCATAGGTATGGGTGCTAGATTATTGTTGACCCTGAGCTACATAGTGAACTAAATTAATTGAGGGCACAGATCACAGTGATGTGACCATGTGCCGCTAGTGGCTGCTCAGGATATTGAAAATGAACCATTTATTACATTTTACTGTGAACCAACAAACTTTTACCACGGCTCCAAAACCTCTTGACATTCTTAAAAAGGTCTCAACAAATTTTCAAACAAAATCAAGACTCAGAAAGATGCATTAACCTCAAAAATATCATGCAGAGAAAG